>JAFVLL020028362.1:21999-47225 GCA_021397915.2 Tor tambroides
CTGAGATGGTCCTCACTGCAGAACACAAGATCCAGGGGGCGTGGTTGGATCTAGATCCAACTCCTCCCACCTTCCATATACCTAAACCTACCCATTTCTACCCCCGATTCCTAAACCTACCCGTCTCCACCCCCTGATCCCTAAACCTACCCATCTCCACCCCCTAGATGTGGATCCAACCACGCCCCCTGGATCTTGTGTTCTGCAGTGAGGGGCTACTGGGATGTCCTGTCAGAAAGAGGCTTGTGGGAGAGGACACGATTTAAAGAGAAACTAAGCACCAGAGAGCTGCGTGACAGGTACCGCGTGTTTATTATTTCCTAACTTGTTAGCAACTTTTATCGCTGATGCATGTTAGAACCAATAACTATAATGCTTATTAGAAAGCCTTTTTGGACTTTTTTTTTTTGTATCCGGCTAGCGTTATGCCACACGTGTAAATTTACTAAACGCAATAAATAACTTTAATAATTTGTAAATATTTATAACTGAAATAACTGATAACTCGTTTGTCATTCAGCCAAGTCTCTTTTTTCTGTGAATTTAACCGTTTACGGACAGTACACAAGAAGAACAATAACCATACAGTTTTTTTTTACTGTAACTCTAAAAATAGCAAACTACACACCTCAACTATAAAGACACAGCGTAGAAGATCAATAACGTTGGAATCAGTTTTAGAACGAAGTTTTCCATTTGATTACCTGCAAAAAAACATCAAAAGTCGTCAAAGCGCTCTGCAGTTGTTCACAGAACTTAACAGAAGCTCGCTAAGAACAAACATTGTGTCGACGTTATTATAGTTATGATTATATTTATCGTTCTTGGTGTGAATGGGCCTGTAGATGAGACTTTGGACTTCGTCTGCATGACTGCATGTTTAAGCCCAAGTACAGGTTGATGAGTACAATGTATATAAAAATAACATTAGCAAAATTGCTTCTATCTCATTCTTTATGTTTGTATATTGCTTTATGTTTGTAGCTACTCAACAGAGAAAGTAAATCAAGTCTGGTTGTGTTTGGGATTGTTAAAATAGGCTACTAAATGAGTTTATTAGATATAAAAATATGAAATTGGTCAAGAATTAGTCAAACCCAACTGGTCATATATTGCTTAAGCACATCTGATCTTATCCACCTTTTCCAGTAAGTGTGGGATACTTCGAAGACGTCCATCAAGAATCCTTTCATAAATTTTCATTGTATGACACAGAAGACAGATAGGACTGTAGTTGGTACATTCACTCACATCACCATTTCCCTTCCAAATTGGCACAGTGGCATTTGATTGTCCAAGCTTTAGGTGGCTTGTTTTCTTATTATAGAGTAATGTCAAGATCTCAGCACCCCGCTGTACCATTAATTTCCAGACTTCAGCTGGAATATCGTCTGGTCCCGTCGCTTTGCCATTCTTCATTTTCTTGATGGCTGCCAATACCTCAACTACACTGATCGGTGGGACGGGTCCGGAAATGGGCTCAGGGCTGGGAATTGGTAGATGTGGGAACTCTTCATTGGAAATCTGCGAAAAATAGTCACACCATTGTTGTAGGATGGCTGGTGGGTCTCGAAGTAGCTGATGGTTTGCATCCTTAACATGCACCACCCGGCTAATGGTTTGGGAGGACTTGTGGCGAAAGCTAGCAAGGAGGTAGATCTTGTTTACCCCTCCTGCGTATCCAGTATGTCATACAGGTCATTATAGTGTTTTGCCTTGGCTTTTGTTACTGCCAGCTTCGCCACTGATCTAAGACTCTTGTATTGTTGCAAATCGGTGGCCAGATGTGTTTGAAACCAGGCCTTTGGAAAAGTGGAACTTCACTGAGAGACAGAAATGGGTGATCAACTCACTAATCATTTTTGAAAACTATGTTTTCTAAATTATTACAACTAAACTATTATTGAAACTAACACTGTGTCTACACTGCGCTCACAGCTAAAGTCTGTCGACTGTTGCAAATCATTTGAACCAGCACAGTACAAAACTCATCTATAATTCCCAGCATGCATTGCTTGTTAAGATTCACTCACTGATTATTGATCTGTGTGTGTCATAGTCCTTCCATGCTTTTTTTTTTTTGTGAGTGATGTGTTTAACAGTCTTTCATAATTGATTGCTCAGCACTGCTTGTACTTTTGCGCTAGTTTCACAGTGGTGGTTACGTAAAATTAAAGTGTATTATAACACTTTCGGTAAGGAAAGAAACACTGGATGAAAAGCGTTAATCAGGCATTACATAATGATTGTGTCATTATCACAACATAACCAACAATACCTGTTTTTTTTTTCCCTTGGCTCTTTTTGCCATACCAAACATATTTACAAACACATGGTAAGGCAGCCAAAGAAAAGTTAAAAAACAGTCAAACGTCAAGGTCCCAATGAAAATGAACAGTACACTACTGGCAACCCTGCTGCCAATAGATTACCATTATTTTACAGCATCTTTTTTTTTTTTCTTTAACGCCAAGAAGAACAGTGGGTCAGATGAGCAGATGATGGATTACATTGTTGTCACAATGTGGACAATGACCATCATATGCCTATGCCTAGTGACCCTCTACGATATGCAAAGTATCTGGGTTGAAGATAAGCATGCTTTATTTTAATTTGAGTGTGTGTAATATATTCTATATGCTGACAAACACTGAATTAATGCTCATGCTCTCAACATTTTCCAAGAAGTTAGGGAATCAGAATCTTTTTACTCCCTTCTGCCTCCAGTCCAACTGAACAATGATGAGGGAAGATGTTTGGTTCTGATGTCCTCCGGAGTGTGGTTGCATAATTGGGTCATTGATAATGAATCTGTGTGACTCATTTTTGTCACTATGATACAACAACTGAGAAGGCTGGATTGTGAAGCTGCACCCTGGGGAAAGTCAGTAAAGTGGGACTTTAATAATCCCCAGAGGGGGAATGTGGAATATTTTCATTAAACTTGATTTAAAATAATAAAAAAGCATTATGTCTATTCATAAGAGGAAATTATTCTACTATTATCTTCTATTATGTATTTAGCTCTGTGTGAGCTTAGAACAGTGACCTATTTTCAACTTGAAAAACACAAAAAAATATGGAAAAGAAGCTTGTCCCTAAATACAGGAAAATACAGAAAGACATGTATGGAATCTTTTGCACATTTTACATTTTTTTGATTTGCCACTATCCTAGGTTTTGCCTGTTTGTCAGTAAGAATTTTTTACTAATTTAAAACACAATAAAATTTAATATGCTTTCTTATTGTTTTATATATTTTAATATGTACAAGTCAAAATAAGCATGTTGTTTGATTTTTTACATAAATATTGTGTTACAGTGAATGACAATGTAACATTATTTAAACCAAATTTTGACATTTTATTCTCCAAAAACATATTTGAAACCTTAAAAGTAGACACTTTACTTACAATTAATGTGCTTTCTATGGACATAAAATCACTTTTGTAAATTTCCTTTGATGCGGACATCTTTACGTCTTTGACCCGTATATATGTGAGAGCAAACCAAAACTCTTGAGTTGTCTTTGCAAACATAACTCTGCTTCGTTACATTGTTAGTAAAGTCTGTCTGGCTTCAAAACCTCCGAGACTTTTAGAAATTTATTCTAACCAGAAAGTTTCCAGATTTGCCGCACTGTGTATGATTCAGTTTGTAGATGTTGTAATGTTTTTGGATGAAACATCCATCTATATTTACCTTGAATGGAAGAGAAATATGATATATTTGTATGATACATTCGCCTGTGATCTAGTTATGATCTCTGCTTTGGAACAAGTGATATCTCATTTCGTTTTGTGTAATTGTTATTAGCTATTGCTGTTCTTTTGAAAGTTTGCATCTTAAATTACAGGACACATGACTGCCAGCGTGCAAGTGTGAAAATTGCATCCTTACAATGCTCTGTTGTCTGTTCTGACAAATCAATTCTTTTCATCAGCTTTTTTTTTTTTAACAATTCATAAAAATGGAGATACACGTCATAAAGCTTTTGTCATCTGCAATGCAATCTCAAGTTACTTGGTTTCATTCATCTGTTTGCATCTGATACTCACCTGTTGTTGTCTGTTTTCCTATCATCCCTAAGATTGAGATTATTTTGCACTCTTGCTTGTGTTGTTCACACAATCATTTGATATAAATATGAATACATTAACTATACAATGTCATTTTTGAATCTCACAGAATTAGAGCACAAATTCACATTCAGCTACAATCTATACTTTTCATGAAGTAAACCATAAAATAACATGGTTATTGGGTGTGTGCTACTGAAAATTAATACAAACTTGATTGTCATGAAATCTAACTTACATAACAACAAACTATGTCACCTGGATTCAGTCAGATTTACTGCATATGGAAAAATAAATAAATAAATGAATGAACAATTAAATGATTTTGTGTGCGTCACTGCATGTTAAACCTGCATGAAGCCGGACTGATATATTTTCAATTTGTACTCAATATGTAAGGCTTCATTTGTACTGAAACACAGAGGAGGAGCCTGAGAATCTGACTGATATAAAGGTGTTTTTCAGTCTTTCATCCACAAACACTCAAGGCACAACACAAATGGTGAGTTGCTGTTTTACTCTTCATTGACTTCACAGAATATTCTGACATTTATACAATTTGAAAAATAGGCATTTATATGACTTTTCTTGATTAATTAGAAACTGTGATTTGCCGAGGAGAGACTGCGAAGATGGCAGTAAGTTCATCAATAACTCTACATTCAATAATTCTACGTTTTCACCTTCATTTCTGTGTAAAGTTCATTTCTTTCTCTGTGTCTCGTGTAGATGTTGGTATTTTTGGTGGCTTTCCTTCCAGCTGTACTGACGAGCGAATGCAGCCACAAGGAAGAAATGCCACCTGACTGTTCTGACATTTATAAATCAGGACAAACGTTAGGTGGGATTTATACCATTTATCCAACATCGGATATTCCTGTCAGGGTTAACTGTCACATGATCTCAGGTGGGAAAGATGAAGACAACGGAGGATGGACGGTAGGAATGTGACTTCAGATCATAAACACGCATCAGATCATTCATTATGAATCACATGCTCTATATAATCCCATCACAGGTGATTCAGAGGAGAATGGACGGCAGTGTGAGTTTCCATCGGCCGTGGAAAGAGTACAAGAGAGGATTTGGGAATGTGGAGGGTGAATACTGGCTGGGTAAGATCTCATAGCATGTGTGTGTTTGTGTGGATGTTCATGTCCAGTGTTTGGCTGAACGTGTTCTTCGTGATCAGGGCTGGAAAACATCTACCAGTTGACACGTAAGAAGAAGTATATGCTGAGAGTGGATATGGAGGGCTTTGGAGGAAGTAAAGCTTTCGCTCTGTACTCGTCTTTCTCTGTGGATTGTGAAATGGATGGATATCAGCTGCATGTCTCAGGGTTCACTGATGGAGGAGCTGGTAGGACACTTTTATTCATACTCAAGAAAACACATTGAATTCCATTGAGTTTTCATCCTCAGTGATGCTCCTCTTCTTTGCAGGCGATGCTTTATCTAGTCACAATGAGCAGAAGTTCTCCACCTTTGACAAGGACCAAGATACCTGGGTAAATAACTGTGCCAAATATCATCTCGGGGGATTTTGGTACTATAGCTGTCACAATACAAACCCCAACGGTCTGTACTTATGGGCAGAAGACTCTCCCTATAATGCCGTTGGTGTTGTTTGGTTAACCTGGAACGGTATGCAATATTCCAGTATGAAATCCATCAGCATGAAGATCAAACATGTGCTTTAAACCTTAAAGCAGAAACATTACAACAACAACAAAACAAATCAAGTGGCTTTCCTTTCTTCTGTTGTGTTGCCAAATCTTTCTCAAAAACATAAGGTGTTTTTTGTTTTTGTTTTGAGTCACTTCTTTTAATTTACTAATGAAATGAATCAATTTATACGTTTCTGAATAAATCTATTGCAATGAACTCATTGTGTCAGTGCAGATTATATATACTTAAACCATCAGCTTTGTACAAACCTCATCTTATCTCCTTATCTCTGCATGTGATTTAGAGGATGTTCTCTTGTCCATTAAAAAATAAATAAATAAATAAATAAATAAATAAAGAAGGGGGACAGATGGAGAAGTTCAAGGGTCATTCCATGAAACTGGTGCCTTTTCCACTTGGGAAAAAAAAAAAGTTTAATCAACTTTTTTTTTTTTTTTTTAAATATCCATGATATTAAGTTGAATATTTTCTTATTTCCTTTATGAAGTCAGCTGTATGACCAGCTGTACAAGGCATTTAAATATATCAATGACCTCCATGTTTTCAGTCCAAAGGTAAACTTCCAGCTCATCTCTGTACTCTTCTTTGTCTTTGTTCTGGCATTTACCAGCTACGCTCTTCCAAGTGTTTGCTTTTTAACGTATACCTCGGGTTTGTACAGTACTGGGGAAAACTGCATTTTCGTATTACGCACCCTGAACATGGAATAATTTGCAAAAAAAATCTAAAACTAGATAAAATTGTGTCTATTGGTGAATTTAAAGGTATCATGAAGAGAGTGGTATTGGAGGCTTGTGATTGTTTTGGCTGCTATACCTTGGCCAGGTCTCTCTTGTAAAAGAGATTTTAAATCTCAGTGAGACTTCCTGGTTAAATAAAAGTAAATAAATAAATAAAAAACAGTAGGTATACTTTATATTCTCCTAGTTAATTATACAATAAGCATGACTGCGCCTAGAATGTCTCACGCATCGGTTACAGAACAAATGTTTGTCAGAATGAAAAATCACTTGCGTCTTTTGTCTTTAACCACTACTTGTTTGAAACCAATGTACAAACCACAGAAAACACACACACACACACATTTTGTGTAAACCCTTGTAGTTCCTGAAAACTAAAGTAAAGTGTATCCAAGGACTTGTTACATGAAATGAATGTTGTACTTCCAAAGTTGATCGTTTATACTCATGAAAGCACATTTCCATTGAGTTATCGTCCTCAGAGACGCTCCTCTTCTTTGCAGGCGACTCTTTATCTGAAGTTCTCCACTTTTGACAAGGACCAAAATACCAGTGGAAATAACTGTGCCAACCCTGAAATATTATCTCAGGGGATTTTGAACTACAGCTGTCATAACACAAACCCCAGCGGTCTGTATTTATGTGTGTGGAGTCATGCCAAACTCACATGTAAATGAATATATAATGTTTCATTAAATGCTAAATACATTCGCTGGTCTTGTGTTGACAAATGAATTCTTTTTGTGAGAAAAAGAGACATTTGAATATGACCAATCAGAGCAGAGCAGGCTTTCAGAAAGGAATCAACAAAAGAAAGAGGGAAATCAATCACTGCTCTTGACTGAATCACTTTGCTAGCCCTAATAAGGAAAACCTAATCTATATGTCTTCTTGAAAGAATGAAGGATGTTGTATGCATTTGCCGCAACCGTTGGTATTTCATTGAAAGAGGTCCATGTTCTTGTTTCTTTATGGAAAGTATTTTATTAAATTTTGCGTTATGTGTCACAGCAGTTCAATCTGTTTGCATATTGCATTTTCAAATCATTCATATTACCAGTTTAACAGATGTTTTCTCTAGGAATATATAATGAGTTTGGAAATTTTAGACAAATGCTTAAATCCATTAGATACTGGTTGACTAGATCTACTGTACATTTAGTTGAATAAAACTAGACTAAAACAGTTCAGATGACTAAAATATGACTAAAACTAAATGCCATTTTAGTCCAAAGACTATGACTAAATCTAAATCAAAATTTGCCGTCAAAATGAACAGTGCTGTAAACATAATATACATTTGAAAACTGTTACTTCAGTAAATACTTCACTTTAGTTTCTCTTCATTCGAGCCCTTAAAATTATTGTTATAAGATAAATAGGTCCTTGAGCATTAGTTGAAGGTCACTGGGCCGTTAAACACGCCATCATGAATAACAGGGGCCTTTACGGTTCCTCCGTTGGAGGTTATGGTCACTGTAACTCCTGCAGCTGCTGCTTTGGATGAACCTCCACCTTCACCTCCAGCAGAAACCTCTTCTGGAACTGATGGAGACATAGAGATAAGCTCAAAATGCATACCAGTTTAGATCAAAAATTCATAGACGCAGATAAAAAAAATACCTTCAGGAAGTTTTCCCTTCAGTCGATCAGCAAGATTATTTTGCTTCATTTTGCGTAGCACTTTGACTGCAATCATCCCCGCTTTTGGAAGGCGGTACTGCTGCTCCATGAGATCCACAACATTATGGCGATTAGCGTTCTCCAGCTTTCCACGAGAAATAGACTCATCTTGTGTCTCACCATTGGACAGGTGCCATTTGAATTCTCCGAACTCTTCCTCCAGTAGCTCAGAAAGTGCATCATGAATCACTTGTTTGGTTGAAGCCATTTCGTTTCACTATAAATGGAAAATATAACAGTACAACATGATCAGCCTCATTTCCAGCCAAAAGACTCGACTGTGGTCCTAGCAGGGGAATATAACAGAGCGAGCAGGCTATGTGAACATTCAGCAGAACAGATATGATTATTTTATTTATTCCTAGAACTCCTCCAGGATATGTCTGTGTGCTTTAAGCAGTCATTCTGTCTGGAACCATTTAGCACTTTTATAGATTTTTTATTGTAATTTTAAATATTTGTCCCATTTTTAATGAAATTAACATTTTTTTAAAAAACTATTTTTTAAATGTCATAAATTGTATATGACAGGATTATTCATTATGTAACCTATGAATGATAAATTAATATGCCAAATAACATTATAATTTTGACGTACTATAATAAAGAATTTATAATCTTAATACCAATCTAAATAGCAATATATATAATATTAATTATTTGTCTAATAATGTCTAAAATCATAATTATCTAAGCTCTGGAAAAAAAAAAAAAAGCACAATTCACCATCAGCAACTTGGCAATGCTTTTTGGCAAACCGCACAGTTCGCCTTATATAGTTACTGGTCAGACCCATTGATAACTTTAGCTTATTCAGCCTTATATTTGAAGAGCCTCTTGCATTATATGGCAGACCTGAGCTAGACATAACTTAAACAAAAAAAAAAAAAAAGAAAGAAATGTGAGGGTCTGGCGCGTGATTTCGAGACAAAAATATGCTAAAATGCAACCACGTGTAACCCTGTATAATTTAGCAAATTGATTATAAATAAAGAAATAATTAATAAGTTTATTAAAGAAATAAACTAATCAAAATTTAGTAAATAGTGTGAGAAAAATTATAAAACCCAATTAAAATGTATGAATGTGAGCTGACTGACATCGCCGTAATCGTCCAATCACAAGTCTCAGTCGAAGTCCCGCCATTTTGGCATTTTCTTCTCTGCTGCACGAGATTTATGAGATGAGCAGCTGCCTAACTTTGAGCAAGAGTTAGGCTAAAAGAAAGAAAAAAAGGAGGATAAAATACCAACATCTATACGTTAATTTCTCTGGATTTTGGTAAGCACACATTTTACAGGGTGTATAAATGGTTATGGCTGTCAAGGGCGTAAATTTCAGCAAATAATACAGCCAAAATTGTATTTGTAAGGATATCTATATGTATGGAGACCGTGTTTAAATATGAGTTCGGTTCATAGCTTCACCACGCGGTCATATTATAATTATTGAATTATTTTGCGTCCTCACATAGTTTTTCAGGTTTCGTCTGGGACTGAGGACGTCTGTTATTTAGATATTCAACCGCAGCAAGCCCACTGATCTGCCGCTTAACATCATATTGTGCAAAACCCAACACATCGGTAGGTCTACAATATTAGCCTAATATCAGTTCACACTCAGACTTAACGCCGTATTAGTTATGGTCTTAAACAAGCTTGGTAACTTTATAATCGCTCATAGAAAAATGCATCGGATATCATCATTTTTTTGTCATGATTAATTTATTAATGATCAGATTCGTTACAGATTACAAAATACATGTTTTAAAAAGTATTTTGTAAAGTATTTCATTACATTACTTAATTTTAGTAACTTAATCTAAATACTTTGGAATACTTATGTAATGGGCATAATAACTTTGATGTCTTGTTTTTATGCTAACCACTTCTAAATAAAAATGGGTGGCATGAATACTTTTAAAACAATTATAAATGGATAAATAATGCTATAAGATTATTTTCAATACAGCATTTTGAACATAGAAATAAAAATAAAAGATAGAAATAAAAAAATGGGATATGGGAGGAAATTATGTTTTTAAATATGAAACTAAAACCACCAGTAGGTGGTGGTCTTAATGAAAGAGTCATGAATCATTCGATTCGTTCAAAAGGACTGATTCATTCAGGAATCAAGCAAGTGATTTTATGAATGTAATTGAATCATTCTCAGCTGATTCGTTCAATACGCGGCTTCATTAAAGAACCAAATGTTGCTCTCAGATGCGCAACTATTCTGATGTGGATTTATTTGGAAGGCAGTGGTTATTTGCATTAAGTGCAAATAAATAGCCATAAACTCTATTTACACCATGTAGGAAAAAAGTAGCATCTTCTTTGCAACAAGTGATAGTAATTAGATGTTATTAATACTTATTGCAAACAGCGGCAGGTATGTGATGGGAAAGGGAGAAGAAAGAGTTCGGCATAAGGCCTATTCAAACTCAAATCTTATCACCACGTGTCTCACAGAGGTGTATTTTCTAATGATGTCAATCCCAAACAATTTTTGTGCTTAGTGTAAATAGACCAGTGCTTGTATGGAACCATTTTTGTTTGCGCTATAGAGCAAATCAGACAACACTGCTCTTTTAACAAGTCACTAAATATGAACTTTTTGTTATGAATTGCATAAAATCAGCATCACATTTGCAATCGCGCTAATATTCGCCTAAACTCTTCTACCTCGACTGATAGATTGCTTAACTATAGGCTACATAAATATATAAAACAAGAACTCCTACAAACCTGAGACTGTGAACAACTTACTTTAAGATGCTTTTTCAAGGTTATGTTCCTTTGAAGCCGAGAGACGTTTTGTTGCAGGTAAACAAAAATTGCATAGCCTACTGTGATGTTCCGTTCTTTTTCACATTTATAAGTAAAATCGTCCTTTTATTTCCATGACAGTTATGCGCTTGGCTTTCTGATTTTCTCTCGCATTGTAGTGAGTCGTCACTATAGTCTGCTCTCTGCTGGCAGGCTGCTGTTTGAACAGGCCGCACGCGAGTCAGAGCACCACCAGTTGCCTCATGGTTTAAATTTCCAATCATTTTACATTAATATTAAAATAAATAAATTACATTAAAAATCAAAGTAATCACTTTGGTAATCTAAAATACTTTTCGGATGTAACTGTAATTTGATTACTACCCATTTAAAATGTAACTATAACGAAATACAGTTACTCATATTTTGTATTTTAAATACGTAACGTTACATGTATTTCGTTACTCCCCAGACCTGTTAATGATCCAGCATCATCTGTATTAAAGAGAAAGAATAAAGTGAATAAAATAGCCTTGACAGCCTGTTACTTACAGATAACTACTGAAGTGCTTTGTTCTCTCCACCGGATTCTGTGTGTATTTGAAAAAAGGGGAGAGTGGACCAAACCACTGTGAGGCGAGGGAGGGGGGACTCAAAACATTTCTGAACTTAAAACGCGTTTTTTGCGTTTACATTGTTTTACTACTTACACAATTATTTTAAGTGTATGTTCATTGTATTATTTACAACACACAGAATCACTTGTAATGATATATTTAAGGGGGACAACTCTCAGATAGGGGGGGTTCTGCCCCCCGCCCCCCGTGATTTACGCCTATGAGGCTGTATATGTAATTAGATGTGTACTGTTATTCCAGCGAGAGAGAATGAAAGCTCAATTTTTTTGCAATGTGATACTGATGAGTTTTGATGTATTATAAGTTAAAATAGGCTAAGATATATATATATATATATATATATATATATATATATATATATATATATATATATATATACATATATATATATTTTTTTTTTTTTCATATTGGTATTTCAATTAGAAGATGATGCAAGATGGCGAGCCAATCCATGCAGACGAATGCTGTGAAAGTCAAACTAACCCAGGAACGGTAGAAAAATTCTGATTATCTAGTTTTGCAGACCCCCCTTTTTTTTTTCGAAAGACTGCTCCAATAATATCTTTAAAGACAGAACTGTGTTTTCCTTATATTTTTGTACCACACTGAGTTTTCTAGAACTGGGTAAATTGAATCTTTTTTCTCAGTGAATCTATCAATTCAAACCCAATCGGACCGAAACCAGTGAACTGAGCTGAACCCTATTCTTTTGAATATAAGTGATTGAACTGTACTCTTTTGTGCAGTTTTTTTTTTTTTTTTTTTAACAGAGTACTGAATCAGTCTTCAAAATCAAACTGTTCTGAGTTGAATCTTGAATTTACTGACCCGAGTCTTTTGCATTAAAAGTGTTGAACCAAATCTTTTTTCATTGAATTTACCAAACTGACTGTTTATTGAATGAAATCTATTGAATCAAATTTACTGAATTGTTTACTTTATAACATTTTGAATACCAAAGAGTTGTTTGATGTTTTTAGTTGACCAAGTATGGCAACCCTAAGCTGTGCATGACAGATCAAGACTGTAATAAAAGAGTCGTCCATTAGAGGGAGCATCAGGTTAAGACATAAACCCCCGGTTTCACAGACAAGGCTTAAGCCTAGTCCTAGACTAAAATGTAAGTCTTATCTGTTTCAATTGAAAGAAACTTGCACTGACTGATCTTAAAATATATCAGTGCCTTTGTTTTGTCTCAAGATGCATACCAGTAATGTTTTTTCTAAGGCATGTTAATAAAAATGACTTAAATGTCCTAATTGAACTATGGCCTAATCCTGGTTTAGTCTAAGCGCTGTCTGTGAAACCGGGCCATAATATTTTATTCCCGTATACTTCAACATGATGCATCTGGTTGAACTGCTAATTATTTCCTAATTTCCTTCTGAACTGGCGTGTATTTTTGCATACTACAAATCAGTAGAGATTCAAGTTTCATAATATGTGGAAAGATATATAGCAGCTTAATCACCAAACCATCTGAGCTGGTGCTTCAACCCCGATGACTACAGCTGCCTTTGAGTTTGTTTTTTATCTGTAAAAACGAGCCCTGAAGAGTGAGGTTTGCACATTTGAACGACTCACACCTCAATTACAGCTCAAATATATATTTGTCAGAATAAAGAATGTGGTTTGTATGTTGGTTTCAAGCATCTATTAAAGACAAAAGGCTACCTTTCATCTGAAACCAACATCCCTGTGAAAACACACACACACTTTGTGTAATTAGACTTGAAGTCACTGAGACCTTGTGATGACTAATGTATATCCAAAAACTTGTTAAATGAAGTTAATGTTGTACTTACGAAGATGAAGGTAAAGTTGCAGTCTTCGCTTTCTGTTTCCTCACTTCAATCGGTTGCACTTTTGCACTTTTGTTTTTTTTCCCTGTAGATGAAAACAATGCCTCCAGCTCAGTCTGTATTATGTTTTTTTTCCCCATTTCTTAAAAAAAAAAAAAAAGAACAACATCTGTCCAAGAAGGAAAAAAGAGCTGTATTTAATCAATCTTTTGGGTGCATTAAGAATATACACTTCTTTTAACTTTTTTTTTTTTTAAATAATATACTTATATTTATTGTTACCCAGATGTTTATGATGTCTTGGAAGTTCTGTACAGTGGTTAATAGTGGTTATCTGGTAATTTGTAGAAATGGGAAGCTAAAAAGTTGATGACAGATATTTTTTTTTATAATTAAGAGATACGTAATATTTGTGCTTTTAAAGAGGTAATGTGTAACACCTAGGACCAGGGCCCGTTTCTAGACATTTGGAGGCCCTAGGCAAAATTAATGTTGGAGGCCCCCCGCCCCCAAGAAAAGGCACTTGAAACAAATATGATTCCTAACCTTTTTATACTGTACCAGTCAAACGTTTGGACACATTACTATGTTTAATGTTTTTTAAAGAAGTCGCTTATGATCATCAAGTCTGCATGTATTTGATCAGAAATACAGAAAGAACTATAATATTGTGAAACTTTTTCTTAACAAATTTTAAATAATGGTTTTCTATTTTTACCGCACTTTAAAATGTCTTTCTGAGTCCTAGCAGAATTTTCAGCATCAGTTTAACACATCGTTATGAATATTCTTATGAAAAAAATACGGATCCATTGAATTGCAAACTTTAAAATGGTATTGTTACAAAAGATTTCTATTTTAAATAAATGCTGTACTTTTTTTTTTTACTTTTCTATTTCACAATATTACTGTTTATTTTCTGTATTTTTGCAGCTAGTATTTTCTGCCCGTGTTGACTGGTGGACTGGGGTAAAGGGGATCTTACGCTTATGGAGGCCCCTCCTCAAAGCCCGAGGCCCTAGGCAATGCCTATAGCTAGTGCCGGCCCTGCCTAGGACTAGTGAAACAAGTTAGTGAGAACTGTGGGACTTGTCATTTAATTGACAGTTTAAAAGTCCTTGAATATTTCTGTCGAACACATTCCTGTTCAAGAGAATGGCGAGTCGTTTTACATTATCGCACTATAGGCGCCGCACACTGGCGGTTAATCGCTTAAAGGATAACACCTGTGTTATTTGCACTTTGGCAAACAGGTTAAACTGGAAACCAACATTGTCCTAGACCATGGATAATGACATGATCATTTCTCTTTTTTTATTGTGTGAAGTAAATGGCACAGATGTTGAATGGCACTGCTTCCCTGAACAGGATCATTTTGCATCTATAGTATAAATAAGCATATTATTCAACTGACTGCATTTTTTTGGCGTTTGTCTCCATATTCACTCAGCCCTGCTAACTAGTGCAAGCATTAGCACCAAAAATAAAATATAGTTACACTCTATTATAAATCATAATCTAAAATCTCTTATGCATCAGCTGCTGAAAATAAAAAAGAATGAATAGACTTAACATGTTCCAGACCAGTTTTCTTTGTAAATTCAGAGTTTATTAGTAATGCAAATGTTGATAAAAGCATGCATGTTAAAAAAAGAGCATTTATGGATACTTTTATGTAACGCCAGTCATCTAAAGATCCTAATAGTAATACTGTATAATCATACATGTACAGCAATGACCTGGAAATATAAAAATCAGATGTATTTGAAAAGAAGTAATGGATCCTGTGTCAATCATTTCAGCAGCCACTGTAGTCCAGTTTCTCTCAACCCGGGGTCTTTAGTAAACTTTAAGTTATTTCCAAGTTATTTTAAAAACAAATAAAAATCAAGATATTTCTTATTTCACGCCTTTAATTTTCCCCTCCTTTGAATAGCCACACAGTTAAATATTTGAGTGTGAAATTCCAGGTTAATAACTGCATTACTTTCATAGTAATTTGGCAGAAAGTAGCCCAGCAAGCACAGTAAATTTCTGACTACATTATTGAAAAATAATACACTTTAATTCTGTAAATTCCTGGGAATTTTTACAGTGCAGGATTCTCAGAGAAAACCTGGATATATGAGGAAGTCCGGTTTTAAAATGTAATTTCTAGACCTGTAAAATCATTGAAATGAATGAAATCGGCCTGGGCAATCTTATAAAGAATTATTTTTTATTTCTAGTTATGCCAAGCTCTAGTATATATATATATATATATATATATATATATATATATATTTAATCCTCATCCTTAATACTTGACCAGTAAATCATGAACATCTGGAAATTCATTGGTCAAAACTGCCAGGAAAACTGAAGAACATTCAGCTCTTATAACTTTTGGAATGCTAAAATTCATTTACTTGAATTATAATCATTTAGTTTCTTATTTTAATCTGTTCACACAGTTTCTGCAATAAAAGCATTTTTGTCTTTCCAGAGAAAACCTGTTAGCCTTCAAATATTGTTGTGGACCATGATGGGCCTTGGAGTTAAAGAGTTTGAGAACTACTGCTGTAGATCGTCCATCTTTCTGATCAGCGACGGTTACTCAACGTTTACTCGTGGCTTCTGTCCGTTTTGCTAATAGTTATCGGTGCATCAGATGTCCTGACCTCAGCCCCAACCTCCTCCTCCATCATTTCCATCTTCCTCTCCGTCCTCGTCGTCCTCCTCCACACTCACCCCGTCCTTCTTCTTCTTCTTCTTCTTCTTCTTCTTCTTGTCCTCCACCTTGTATTTGACTCGTCGGATGGGGTCGGTCATGCTGCGCATTTTGCCCTCGTCGAACTCCTCGTTCATCATGAAGTTCCTGTCGATAAGCTCCGCCCCTTCCTGCCAGTTGCGGTAGCAGTCCGGCCCCAGCTTACAGATTTCTGCCACGGCGTCGGGCGTAAGAATGGAGCAATCCGGACGCAAAACCACCACCCTGGGCAGATCCTGCACCTCGAACATCACGCTCAGCTCCCTGTTAACCACACAGATATGTCAGAAACTACAGAGCTCCTTCACTCAGTATACTGTCTCAACATTTTTGACTTTAACCCAGCTAACAGGGAATGTTCCCTGTGAAAGGTATGAACAAACTCTTTTAGTAATGTTAAAGGAATGCTGGATCCAAGTTATCAGGGCCCGTATTCACCAAACATTTTATCTTACCACTAAGAGTTCTCCTAAATAGCAGTAAAAGTTTTAGCTAAGAGTTTTCTCTTAAAATCTATTCACAAAGCCGCTGAGACAAACTCTTACTAAGGAATAGAGAGAAGTCTTAAGCTAAGAGTAAGGGGGCGGGGTTAACCTCGTTGCTATGGATGATGTCAGCATGCTCATTAACTATGCACACAGTGATTGGCTGATCTCTGTCAGAGATTTATTCATAGAAATACTGTAGAGCACGATATTATGTTGGCATATCCAAATAAAGGTTTAAAAATAATGTTAATTGCCACATTCAAATAAAGATTTAATATGCAGGCTAAGTGTCACTAATTGAACAAGTATATGTTCAGCTAATTGTCAGCCTCTTACATGTGTGCTTCTCGTAAACAATTAGTGAATATGCATATAAACAGCCTTTTAATTAACAGAGTAGAATAATCAAGACTGATAGTAAGACATGCAAGTGTAAAAGAAAACCAAACTGGACACAAGAACAGCTGTTCTTCAAGAACTTCTTGCTCATCTGGTTAATGAAAACAAAAATAAAATCAAAGGAACATTTGGAGTTGGGATAACTTTCAAAACCAAAGGTGATACCTTTTTAAAAGCTTATTATCTCCAAAATGTTTATATTCAGAGGCAGATTGCAGCCATTTCAGGATAGTTTGTGGCTTGGTCTTAGTGACGAGGAGTCCTCTTCACTACTCCTAACCTTTCACAGATTTAGGAGCTAGTTTTATCACTAAAACACTTTGTGAAATACTCTTAGAGCAAAAATGTAGGAGTCCTAAATTTTTACTGACATGCCCACTATTTTTAAGATTTTCTCCTAAATCGACAAGTTAGGAGCTACTTTTAGCCTTTTGTGAATACGGGCCCTGGTCTCTAATGATGCTCTCAAAACATTAGAATTAATACATGTTTTTTTCCTAAAACGTATGGCTGGATGTTCATCTAATGCCTTTGAAATGTTGCTACTTGTTTCAGAACATTCAAAGAACATTGAAAAGTAACATTCTCATAATGTTTACAGAATGACAAAATGAAAACGTTCCCTCAACATTTGTGAAAAACATTGTTAAAAAGTTTTTAAAAAGATAATTAACTAAAAACTAAAACGATTGCAACATTTTATTAATAAGTATGTGTTAGGTTAATGTTTGATTTAAAGCTGAAATAAAATATAAATGATAAATTAAAAACTTTTTAAATCATTTTCGTTTGGCACTAAAATTACAGGAACAAAATTTAAAAAACTATATATTAAACAAGAAAATTAAGAAATTTTACAAAAGCACATAATTACGAAAAATGTCACTACTCCATGATTAAAATGAAAACTGAAAGCATAAAAATAAAAGCTATATTAACAAAACCTATAATAGTACGTAAAAAAATATTAAAATATCACTGGATCATGGCTAGTACCTACTTATTGCCCAGTTATTTGAAGTACAGTACATAATATTTACATGCAGAACACAACTATAAAACTAAATTTAAAAAAAAGAAAAAAATGTGGGTGGGAATCCTAGTTCTTAAATTTTATTTTAAAACCTCTTTTGTCATATTTTGAGCAAATTAAAGTAATCTTGCAGACCCGGCGAAGTTTGCTGAACAACTGTATAAGAATTTTTCATACTCTAATATTTATCATGCTTTTCCAGATCAAAAATTGTACGTACTGCCTGTAAGGGTCCTCGTAGGCCAGGAACAGGCAGCGTTTGGGCAGCTCCTTCAGGAACTTCTCCTGCTGCTCCTCACACGAGTCGAGTGAGATGTAGAGCAGGACCAGCTGAGCCGATCGCTCCACATAAAACTCATCCGTGAGCTTCTTGTAGAACTCTTTGAGCGTCGGGGCGAACTCCTGGCACTTCTCGCACTCGCCGGAGCCGAAGAACAGCATGAGGATGCGGTTCTGGAGCCGCAGGACGATCTCACGCTCTGTGTCCAGCTCGTCTCTGTCTTTATTGTTCTTCACCAGAACCTTCCCCAGGAACAGGTCCACCATGACCGCTTCTGAAGAGAGATCAGTGCTTGATAATATTCTTAGAGCTGCATGAAGTTTCAGGGAAAGACAAAACTTTTAATAAAATGGCAAACAAACTGCTTAAATAATACACCACAAGTATACAATTCTCCACAAACTAACTGAAGAAAGATAATCTTGGATCCAAACAATGAGGCTGATGGTCAGAGAGGTCCTGCCCTATATAAACACTCACAGATTGTGAGTTTGATATTTACCAAACCTCAATTAAAAGAGATCTCAAAACATGTAAGACTGATAACAATAGATTTGAAAAGATCAGATCAAATTTTATAATGATTTTCATGCAGAACTAGGCCAACACAGTTAATTTTACTGCAAATGTAAAAGTACAATTTACCAACCTAAACAACTTTTATAGAAATTATGCTATTGGACTTAAACAAGATGACTAGAGTATATTGTTGTGTTTTTGTTCTAGAATATTGTATACAGCTAAGAGGGAACATAGAACATCCCTAACATTCTGGCAGTGCTCTCTCAAAGTTATGACCAAACATTCTTCCAGTAACGTTAATAGATTTATTCAAAAGTTGTCTGGTCTTTAATAATGATAAACGTAAGCACAAAATATCATTTGTGTAATGTTTTCCTGAAACATTGTAGTTGGATGTTCATCTAATATTCTTAAAAGTTTCTTTCAGAATGCTCAGGGAACATTTAAAAGTAACATTTGCAAAATGATAAATGGAATGTTCAAAACATTTTAAAACAGTTTAGAATGTTCAGAGATTATTCAAATTAATGTTCCCATAATGTTTGCAAAATGATAGAATGTAGAATGTTCCCTTGACATTTAAAACATTTTGACGTTTTGAGCATTCAAAAGTAGTTTTCACTTGATGAGAACTTTAGCAAAACATTTTAGAACATATTTTATTAGCTGGATATCAACATGAAGTCTCCTTGGAAATGGTTAATCTGGATGAGAGTGACATTTGAGCGAATACAGCAACTGTTCAATCATGTAGGAGATCATAACAGCCCCAAAAAGAATTAGGTTCATTCATTGCACAAACATTGGTGTGCATGTGTAAAGCCGCGTTTAGCAACCGCCCAAAAACTAATTTATTTGAAGTTATTCTCAGACCTTGAGTGACGGAGTCTCGCTGTCCTCAGAATCGCTGTTGATCAGAACCGAACCGATCATGAGTTCGGCTTCAGCTTCCGCAGGTTCACCACATGCGCCGTGAATACAGGAGAATACAGGGTTAAACCTCTCACATCCTTCTGTCAGGGTTTATTCACTCTCCAGTCTGAGAGATTTGAGGACAAGACAAACAGACCACCTAATCTACATGAACCCACCGTCATAATCCTATTGAGAGAGAGAGAGGGAGGGAGGGTGTGTGAAAGAGAGAGACAGAGGGAGAGAGAGATTAGTACCATCAGTCTTCTGCGGGTGTTAATCTGACAAAAGCTAATATAACTGAAGTTAATTAACATAAGCAAAGCATGCAAATGCATGGATGAGATTCAAGTACTGATTTTTGTTTATCTGTAATCATGAAAATTATCATTTTGCTCTCTGGAAGGATTATGACCATGTTTCCCAGAGATCCTATAAGCCTTCTTGGCTGAAAATACACCAAGGCCTTAATCCGAGAAAGACAGAGAACGAGAGAGAGAGAGAGAGAGAGAGAGAGAGAGAGAGAGAGAACAGGACTGTCTCCTTTCAGCTGAGAGAGAATGTGAGCTTTTAGGATTCGTTCATACAATTTACAGTTTAAAGAAATAGTTTGAAAACTCACTCTCAGGCTATCCATGATATTGATGAGTTTGAGATTTGGTGTCACTGCATCGGTGTCTCAGCAATGGATGTGAATGGGTGCCGTCAGAATGAGAGTCCAAACAGCTGATAAAAACATAACAATAATCCACAGCACTCCAGTCCATCAGTTAACATCTGGAGAAGACAAAAGCTGCCTGTTTGGAAGAAACAAATCCATCATTAATGTGTTTTAACTCCAAACTGTTGCTTCTTGCAAAAATATGCACCATCCATCCATTAACTTTCTCCAGTGAAAAGTCATCTGGTCTGAATCAGGAGAGAAATCTGCACAGATCAAGCAGCGTTTACAAGACAAAACAGCTCTAAACAAATATGTGTCTGGATTTTGATGTGAGAGACAACAGGAGATGCACTTCTTCACTGGAGGAAGAGTGATTATGGATTATGGATTTGTGTTTTAGCTAAAACGTCCTAATAATGGATTTGTTTCTTACAGACGCAGCTTTTCTCTTTTTCAGACATTAACTGATGGACTGGATTACTGTGATGTTTTTATCAGCTGTTTGGACTCTCATTCTGACGGCACCCATTCACTGCACCAATATATCACAGCAGACGCCTCCTTGGACTGGATCTACAGCATCAGACTTTTAGAAACATTCTTTATTCTTTGGTATAAAAGGCACATTCAGCATGAAAGAAACAGAAAAGAATTGATACATAAAATGTGTATCCCATTTTACTAAATATTATAAGATCCATTTCTTGAGTTAGCACATTAAGCATCATGTAAACATTAGTTTATCACACAAGCATTCTGTTCCTAGCTTTAAATGGATTCATTTTAATTCTCCCATACAAATCTCTTAAGGCAACTGAAAAAATAGAGAACATAAAAACTAAAGGTAAAACACTTCTGTGCGGTTCACATCTCGGGTAACAGATCCGTCGGCTCTGTGTTTACGCTGAACAAGCAATAAATTAGTCATCTGCAAGCAAACTATCAGATAAAAACATGCCGATCTGATTCTGACCTTAATCTGGGATGCTTAACAACAGCTTTATGTACAAAGTAAAAGTCTAAATCATGTTCAAAGTGAAATAACAAAGGAATGAAATGTTAAAAATCACACTGCCTTAACTAAAGCGCAAAGGATCGGCCAGGACTCCTGACAAGCAATAAACTAGACCCATCAGATCAGGTTAAACTATCAAAAACCAGTCCATCTCTGTGGAGGTTGTTAATATGAACATGTCAAGGTCAAATCATCTTGATTGTTCTTGAGATTCTCATTCAAACAAATAAAAGCAAGATATTGCATATACAGTTGAAGTCAAAAGTTTACACCCCCCTTGCAGAATCTGCAAAATGTTAATTATTTACCAAAATAAGAGGGATCATATAAAATGCATGTTATTGTTTATTTAGTACTGACCTGAATAAGATATTTCACATAAAAGATGTTTATATATAGTCCACTAGAGAAAATGATAGTTGAATTTATAAAAATGACCTGTTCAAAAGTTTACACCCCCTTGATTCTTAACACTGTGTTGTTCGCTGAATGATCCACAGCTGTGTGTTTTGTTTAGTGATAGTTGTTCATGAGTCTCTTGTTTGTCCTGAACAGTTAAACTGTCTGCTGTTCTTCAGAAAAATCCTTCAGCTCCCACAAATTCTTTGGTTTTCCAGCATTTTTGAACTCTTTCCAACAATGACTGTATGATTTTGAGATCCATCTTTTCACACTGAGGATGACCGAGGGAATCATATGCAGCTATTACAGAAGCTTCAAACACTCACTGATGCTCCAGAAGAAAAAACCATGCATTAAGAGCCGGGGCGTGAAAACTTTTGAACAGAATGGAGATGTGTACATTTTTCTTGCTTTGCCTAAATATCATATATTTTTACATTTAGTACTGCCCTTCAGAAGCTACAGAAGATACTTACATGTTCCACAGAAGTCAAAATAAGTTAAATTTACCCTGATCTTCAAATTCAAAAAGTTTTCACGCCCCGGCTCTTAATGCATGGGTTTTTCTTCTGGAGCATCAGTGAGCGTTTGGATCTTCTGTAATAGCTGCATATGATTCCCTCAGTTGTACTCAGTGTGGAACGATGGATCTCAAAATCAAACAGTCATTGTTGGAAAGAGTTCAAAAATGCTGGAAAACCAAAGAATTTGTGGGAGCTGAAGGATTTTTCTGAAGAACAGCAGACAGTTTAACTGTTCAGGACAAACAAGAGACTCATGAACAACTATCACTAAACAAAACACACAGCTGTGGATCATTCAGAGAACAACACAGTATTAAGAATCAAGTGAACGGAGTCATTTTTATAAATTCAACTATTATTTTCTCTTGTGAACTATATGTAGGCCCTAAATGTCTTTTATGTGAAATATCTTATTCAGGTCAGTACTAAACAAACAATAACATGCATTTCGTATGATCCCTCTTATTTTGCTAAATAATTAACATTTAGGAGATTCTGCAAGGGGGATGTAAACTTTTGACCTCAACTGTAACTAGCGTCATATTTACTGTTCCTGCATCCAGTCAAGCATTCCAGGAAAATCAGAGGTGTTGCTCTCATCTGAAGCCCATGGTAAAGTGAACTGGGTCGCTGCTGGTTGCGTGTCTCTCAGTTCGTGATACTGCAGGTTTCTGGAGTGTTTGGGGCTCTAGAGCTCGTCGCGGGCCGTGCTGTCCAGCGGCGACTGCAGCACGTCTGAGTTCTGCGCCTCGCTGCTCAGCTCCTCCTGCTCGCGGCTCTTGCGGGACTGCGCCCGGTCCCAGTCGGTGCGGAGCGCCTCGTTGTCCCAGACGGTGGAGGTCTCGGTGTCGCTGATGTAGCCCGGGTCGCCCGTGTAGTGCGTGGGGTAGACCAGCAGCGGCTCGGCCGAGAACGCCCGCAGATCCCGCCGCTCGAACTGAGACATGTAGTCCTCACTGCACAGACAGAGACGGAAAACACTTTAGCTACGGTGATGAACAATAATACAAAACAACTCACACAGAACGAATGATAGTGAGACAAACAGATGGTGACATATGATGGATGGTTTATATGATTAAAAACCCTCATTTACACAGCAGCAGACAATAAAATATGTTCGTATCTGATCAGTAGGATAAAACATTACATCAAATGAATGAATGAACAATAAATAGAAACAGACAAGCTGAACACTATGAATAATGATACGGCTATATGAAGAGATAACTCTCTCACGCGGGGTGTTTGTTGTACATGATGGGCAGAAACTCGTCCACCGGCAGCATCTTTCTGAGCGGTTCGGCCCGCAGCAGCTTCTGAGCGCCCCGCAGAGAGATGGCGTATCCCAGCGTCCAGTAGGAGTAATCCGCCTCCACCAGGTTGTGTATTCTGGGCACGGATTTCTCCGGCCGGTCCACCTGCATCCGCTTGCGGCCGATATAACTGAGAGACAGAGACAAACAGATGGTTTCAGCTCTCCAGCAGAGGGCGCTGTGCTCATACAGACTCCTTCCTCACATCAAATCCCAGTCCAGCCGCTGAGACTCGACCTCCTGCATCAGATTCTGCAGACGACGCTTGAAGAAAACCTCGAAGCGCAGGTCGTCCTCAATCACCAGAGACGCCTTCAGTCCCCGATCCACAATCTGACACAGAACAGACAGAGTCACATTTACATCATTTAAGATACCATAAGAGTCTTATAATATTAAAACAAAAATACTAAACTCACTATAAATAGTAAATCCTATAAAAAGAATACAATATTTTCTTATAAAAATAGTCACATACTGAGTAAACACGTTGTCGTAATGTAGGATATTATAAAAATGATTAATTTATAGTGTATTTAAAAATATTTTCTTAAACAGATTTCCATAATTATAACATATAAAATTATTTTTACTTTATTATAATAATAAAAAATATATTTCCTAAAAATACTATTTTGTAGTATTTTATAAAAACAATTCTTCTAAAAATCAAACATTGAGTAAACGCACTGCCATAATTTAAGATATTATAAAAATATATTATTTTAGAGAAATACTTAAAATATTCCCTTACAAAACACTTATTTAATAAAAATATATTGTCTTATAAAAACACTACTCTTTTACAAAAAAACAGAAATATATATATTAAATCATTACATTTTAAAAACAATGAACTCTTTTAAAATTTGTACTCTTTTATTTCTAAACAATAAAATATATTTTAAATATTTTCAAAAAATAAATAAAATACTTAAATGTTTTGCATGGATTTACTTGAATACAATTCAGCTGAGCACTTTCCTTATTTGTATGTTTTAAGATCATTTTATCACTGACTGTTTACTAGTCTTGAATAATTACTTAAAAAAGATGTTTACTTAATAGAGAAATACTTGAAAGGAACATTACATTGTTTCAAATTAATTAAATAATAATTACACAAACATTTCATAATTAAGATAAAGGAATGTGGACAAAACCATTTTTTTCTGTAGTACTTCATTTAGCTAAAGAATCGTCTCGACTCTCTGTGTCTCTCACCTCTGTCCAGACGTTGAAGTGCGACAGAAAGCAGCCCAGCTCTCCTTTAGTGAGCGGCCGGCCGTGATACGGGTCACTGTACCCAGGCAGCATCCGGATCCCCAGCGCCTCGATCTGACTGACGTTCAGCGCCCTGAAACACACACACACACACACACACACACACACACACAAACAAACAAACACACACAAACACAAACAAACACACAAACAAACAAACAAACACACACAAACACACAAACAAACACACACACACAAACACACACACACACACACACACACACAAACAAACACAC
>JAFVLL020028363.1:0-10695 GCA_021397915.2 Tor tambroides
CTCATATATATATATATATATATATATATATATATATATATATATATAGAATTTAAATCACATTTTGGACCTGTTTTGTTGTTTTTATCTGAAATTTTCCATGGACAACTTGGATTTTGAGAACCCCTGGACTAATGCATTTTTAATTAAGTATAGGGTCACTTTAATTTTTTTTTAAGCCAGTTTTTCCCAGGTCTGATCCTCATATTCCTGTTAATGTTGTGGTCAACAAAATCCTGCTCAAATCTACCACCAGATTCCTGGTAACCCTAGATGTAATTTGCTGAACACTGCTGTCAGGTGTAGTTCAGACAGCACTGGGGTTTCTGAAAGGTGAATGGTAGTCAGAGGAATTCAACCCCCACCAGAGCAGGACTAATATCGTGGATGTACCTGCACAGCTGTGGGCCCTGCGGCTTCTTTCCCTGCCTGTAACCCTGGGGGGCCGCAGTCATGGCTCCCTCTCAGTATACTTTTATTAATTTTCTCGTCAAATTCACATTCCTTGCACTGCACCAGAGTCTGACCTCCTGTGAGAAGATGCCACTGATTTTGAAGACAGAGGGAAGCAGAACTATTCCAACCAGACTTCACTGAACTAATATGGCATAACATGTCAACCAAAAGTTTGTATTTCCTAGTTTTACCATTATGACTTATCATATCATATACCTCATAGATTCACAGACAAATTTCATTGCCTTACAGAGTTGTATAGTGCACAACAGAACAAAACTTTTTTAGTTACTTTGTGGCTGTGGCTTTTGAAATACTTTTCTCATTCCAATGAATCTCTTTATGGCAAAAAAAAATATATATATATATATATATATATATATATATATATTAGTAATTTATTTATTTTGTAGTAGAAATTAGAGTCACTGCACAATGCCCTAGTCTATCAGACTCTTTTAATCATGAGCAAGTATTGACAGATTGTTGGACTGTATGTTTGATATGCTCATAGTAAATCCGTGCTGAGTGAGAGGAAAAGTTTACTTTCACTCTTTGCTTCTTTGGCTGCACCAGTAGCGCTTGTCAGGATGCCATCAAGAGCCTGTCAGAGCATGTCTGCCAAACTGATCATATGACTCCAAAGGAAGTCCCAGGGAACTCTACAGAGGTTAAAATTATTTGTATGGAACAACTTTGGCTGTCTGTTTTTTGCCAAGATGATCTCATTAGTATTCATAGGCATTTGCACACTAAGTGTACACTTTTTATTTTAACATTTTTGTATGGGTGGACATGCACTGAAATGTACAATAATATGTTGACAGCATCTAAATCTTAAACCATTTTGTGTATTACTTTAGTATCTACAACCTGAAAAGTACAAAATATGTAACATTGTGTAACAAAGTGTAACACTGTCAGTTTTATAATGTAACATTAATGTTGGACTTTTAGTTTGGGCTGTACATTTCAGTGTCTTTTCAAATGTATGAAAATGTATTTATGCTAAAACCACACATTACTAATGCTGATAAGATCACATTGTTTTCACAAACACACACATACCATTGTATATCCACTCTAACCCCAATTCTGGTTTAGGTCCTTCACCACAAAGTGTTTCAACATACCGTTTGTGTAATTTTCCCATAGATTTGAAGTGCTACCTCAAACGTTCCCCTCTATGGCCTTACTCAGACCAGAATGGGTCAGATCTGCTGAGCTCACTGCAAGCACTTTTATTTCCCTCCCACCACTCATGAAATATTGGGGGTTGTCATGTTTTTGCTGGCCCCTTATCAAAGTTAGCTGTAGGCCTGGCAAGACAGATTTTCTGGAGACAGAAGTTTCCAGAAGCTTCAAGAGGTTTTGCCGTCCCCTCTGGCAGTATCCACCCCGATGAGACAAACTAATGATTTACCACCTAGTGGCAACCGCTAAATATCATGTAAAGAATTCCTAACCGGCAGCTTAGAGGTTTGTTGCACATTGTATGCTCGTATGTAGTTACAAATACACACAAACACTTTCGGAAAAACCCTCTCGGAAAAACTTTTGACTTACTACATGTCAAATAATGGCGGTTCAAAGGATTACTTCTGTCATTATTGCTCACCCTCATGCTGTTGAATTTTTTAACCCTATTCCCTTTGGGTAATTTGAATAAGTTAGCTACAATCAACATTTTCAGTAACTTTCCTGTCTTGTCCTTTCAGATCACTTTCTAAGGCTGGATGCTCCGATGAATAACATTACTACCTCCCTCGGACAGACAGCTGAGTTACATTGCCACGTTTCAGGGAATCCACCACCCACAGTCCGCTGGCTTAAAAACGATGCCCCTGTGGTCCAGGAACCGCGGCGTGTCTCTTACAGGCCCACTCCGTACGGGTCCCGCCTGAGAATCCGAAACCTGGACACCACAGACACTGGCTACTTTCAGTGTGTGGCTACTAACACCTATGGCACAGTATCTACCACAGGAATCCTGTTTGTCAAGTTTGGTGAGTGTTTTTGGAATTTAACAATATCTTGATGATTTCATAATCAGGTGATTGATGACGCATTGCAGAAAAACTTTAGGTCTGTTTGTTTAAACACATCCCATCTCAGAGGGTCCTCTTTACTAGCTCAGGAGACATTAGGGGGTTCTCAGTTATGTTTTTTTTTTAAGTATCGACTTTATCTCAGATGTTCCTCCTAAAATTCCTTTGGAAAAACAAATGCAGCAAGCCAAATTCCAACATTTGCTGGATTGTGTTACCCCTGTTGCTGGTGGTGTGAACCAGCCTTAAAGGGTTAGTTCACCCAAAAATGAAAATTCTGTCATTAATTACTCTCCCTCAAGTCGTTCCAAACCCGTAAGAGCTTCGTTCATCTTCGGAACATAAATAAAGATATTTTTGATAAAATCCGAGAGCTTTCTGGCTCTCCATATACAGCAATGCAACTACCACTTTCAAGGCCCAGAAATGTAGTAAGGACATTGTTAAAATAGTCCTTGAGACATCAGTCGTTCAACCTTAATTTTATAAAGCTACGAGAATACTTTTCGTTCGCATGCGTTGTGGTACTCTTTTGAACGTGCGTTGAATACTGAAATGGAGGAGAAGAAATTGTTGAATAAAGTCATTATTTTTGTTTTCTTTGCGCACAAAAAGTATTCTTGCAGTTTCATAAAATTACAGTTGAACCGCTGATATCACATGGACTATTTTAACAATGTCCTTACTACCTTTCTGGGCTTTGAACGTGTCAGTTGCGTTTCTGTCTATGGAGGGTCAGAAAGCTCTTGGATTTCATCAAAAATATCTTAATTTGTGTTCTGAAGATGAACGAAGGTCTTATGGGTTTGAAATGACATGAAGGTGAGTAATTAATGACAGAATTTTCATTTTTGGGTGAACTGACCATTTACAGGGAAAGAGAGTTTACCCAGAAATGCAGATTATCACCGTTTACTCACTCTCACGTTGTTAAAAGAAAATATTTTGGAAAATATCTCTGTCCCTGTGTCTGATTATGCCTACTTACCTGCTATATAGTAGGTTAATAAACAGTATGTGAAATGAGTAGTATTTCTAAATTTGTAGTATTCATAACATAACATTCAAAGTGTGCATCCAATGTCTCATGAGGCCATAAGTCACATGACAAAGCCGAAGGATGTAATACTTCCAAATTTCATTCATACTACACACATTTATGCTATATAGAACATACTGTTTACTGGTTATGATGTTCGCTCCTCATCAAATGTAGTGTTGTTTGGACCCCATTGACTTTAGTTGCACGAACAAAAGTAGTTGATATTACAGTCTTCCTCTGGAAGTATAATTCAGTAAAAATGTCATATTCTTTTAAAAATAATGTCTTTGTTATCTAGGAGAAACAATTAAGATTTTAAGAGATTTCATATAAATGTTGCAGATTTCTCATATAAATGTTGACCTGTTGCAAAGCAGTGGTCCCTGTATTTGGAATGACGACCCTTGAAAAATGTCATGATGCCCTGAATGGCAGAGAAACTGTGTAGGTCTGATAAGGTCACTGTAGTTATTCTCTATCCCATGATGCCAATGAGCCATATTGGCTGCATGTGTTGTGCTTCTTTGTGGGCAATTTGTGCCTAACCTGTTTTTAAAACTCCCCACTCTCTCTTTCTTCCAGATCCGGCTCCCACCCCTCTGCCTGGAAGGCCTTCACCGTAAGTCCATTTTCCTTTTCTCTGTGCTGTTCCCCATCTAAAATCCTCCATTATCTGTCATTAAACATAGCAGAGCAAAAGGGGAAAAACTTGCATAAGCAAATGATTTAATTGCTCCTTCAAGATTTGTCAGGCTAAAGCTTTTCCATTTTATTTGTGAGCGAGTGGATGATGTAGACCTGCACAGAAAGGAGTGCATGCTCTTGTCTGTAAGATTATAGACTATATAAAGATTTTATATGTTAGACTGGCACTTCACTTACTGTGATTTAGGTGTAACATTTCCAACTTATATTTGCTTGCAAGGACTCACAGGCCACATTATGTATATTTTGTTGGGCGTATTTGGATAGGGGTATAAATAATATGATTTGATTACCATTTGTTACTGAATTGTGCAATGCAGTTCAGTACATTTGTATTGGAATGTTGTGGACCAATTCACAATCAATGTGTCAGTGCTGTCAGTAGATGGAGATCTGGGTTTAAATGATAATTTTATTCAACAAGGATGAATTAAATTGATCAAAAGTGACAATTTACACACACACACACACACACACACACACACATACATATATATATATATATATATATATATATATATATATATATATATATATATATAAATGCTGTTCTTTTGTACTATCAATTTTTCAAAACATCCCGAAAAGCTTGTATCCCAGTTTCTACAAAATATTTATCACTAATGACAAGAAATATTTTTTGAGCATCAAATCAGCATATTAGAATTATTTCTGAAGGATAATGTGATAATGGCTACTGGGGATTTAGTTTTGCCATCACAGAAATCAATTACATATTAAAATATATTAAAATAGAAAACATTTATATTAAACTGTAAAAATATTTCACAAAATTACTATTTTATATAAGCTACAATTTTATAATGTATAATTTATAACTAAGTAATATATTTTATTATTAAATTAAATTATTTAATTATAAAATATTTATAAAATATTTAAAAACAAACTATAAACACTGCATTTCAGTATTCAGTATAATTTACTTTCACTGTTGTCTCAAGTGAAACTTTTATTTTGGAACTGAGATAAATTGAAATTTACAGTGAAAAGCTATAATGAAAACTTTGTTGCAATTCTAATAGTTCATTTCAGATGTGTATCAGGAACTATTCTTAGATGTGGTAATTAAAGACTGTTCTTTACATTTCTGATTTATTGCTTTACAGTGAGCATTCCAGAAACTTCAGCAGGTCAATTGTAGGTTAGCAAAAACAAATGAAGATATTGTCCATGTTGCTTGCATGTGTCTTGTTTAAGGCTGTAGGAACTGCAGTATTTGTATGTCTAACTTCATTAAAATCAGCCAGCACCTGTTTGTGCTAAAATGTACAACCGGCCTCACCACATGTTTCTGTTTCAACCCACTCAGATTACAGACAGTACATTAATACACTGCCTTCATGTTTCTCTTTTAATCTTACCATATTTCCATGCTGCAGGCTTCAACACCTACTGTAGCCACTTAGCATGGGAACGTAGATTTATGATAGCATATGTTTCTTTTTTTTTTACTTTCAATTTAGTGTTATGGAAATTTAGTAAGTAAGTTTACAAGTAACTTGTGTAAGTTTTTGCCCTCACTAGCATCTTCTCATGTTATGTAGCAAGTTGACCCACTGTTAGAAGTAAACAGTCGCGTGGTTTTTATTTACAGTACTGATGCAAATCTCAAAGTGGTGCAGATTTCATTTCTAAGCTTTGCGGATAGTCTCCATCCAAATCAAAGTCTGAACCCCTGACCGTTTGACGTGACTGGCCGTGCTCCAAATCACATTAATATTGATTAAAGTCCACAAACCCATCTGTGTGCCTCTAAGCCTCGTACAGGCGACAGCACGGCTCATTTTGGACTCGCTGCCGTCATTGCACTGAGGTGCACAGAGATTCCTTTGAGCCATATGTTGGCCTGTTGGTAATCATTAGTATCATCATCAAAGAAAGTCATCATGTCAGCTTCCATCAAGAGGAAAAGGGTCAGTGTGCTGTCTGTTTTTCTTTACGCACTTTCTCCTTTATGTGCCTCCTTTTTTTCCGGAAAAGTATCGCAGTGTCAATCTTGTCTTGGTGAGCGGTACCTGGTAAAGAGAGTGTAGGGAGAGAGTGTCCCTGGTTAGGTGTTGTGGCTGGAAGTCTAATGAAACTCTTCCTTTAATGAACTCCAGAGCAGAGGTGCGTTTGCAAGCCTTGTGTCAATGCATAGACTGAGAGCTGAACTAGCCGCAGCTGGTCTTAAACTGGCCTTGTAGTGGGGAAAAGAGGAAATATGAGAGAAAGTGGGGAGGGGTATTGATGTCTAAAGAGCAAAAGGTCAATGAATAGGCAGGGTGAAAGGGATGAGGCAAAAAAAGAAAAGAATGAGGTGACACATTCATAGATTAACAGTCTACCAGTAAGGCAGCTTGTTTTTGTTCATTCTGAGAAATAAGCAAGGTATCTGTTTTACCATTTTGAAAACTGTAGTGGTTTAGTGCTGGGAAAAAAACGGTTTTTAAAAATTCAGAATATTATATAACCTGTTGAAATATTCCTCACGTACAATTGTGACTTTTTTCTCAATTTGCAACTTTATGTAGCACAAATGCAACTTTATTTCTTTTCTTCTAATTGTGATGTTATATCTTACAATTGTGACTTTATTTCTCATATTTTACATAATTGCAACTTTATATGTCACAAATGCAGTTTAATATTTCTGTTAGTGCAACTTCAAGTCTCACAATTTTAACCTGTTTTTCCATAAATGCAACTTATCTTATTTCTCATAATTGTGACTTCATATCTCACATATATTTTTTTTTTGCAACTTATCTTACAATTGTATCTTTATTTCTCATATTTGCAACTTGCGACTTTATTTCTTGGAATTTGTGACAATTTTTATTTCTCATATTTGCGACTTCATATCTTAGAAATGCTACTTTATTTCTTGTAATTTTAACTCAATTTTTATGTAATTGCAACTTTATATCTTACAATTATGTCTTTATTTTTCATATTTGCAACTTGCGACTTTATTTCTTGGAATTTGTGATGTAATTTTTACGTAATTGCATAATATTTCTGTAAGTGCAACTTTGTCTCACAATTTTAGCCTATTCTTTCCATAAATGCAACTTCTTTTATTTCTCATAAATGTGACTTCATATCTCACATATGCTGCATTTTTTTGTTTGTAATTGCAACTTTAAATCTCAGAATTTTGATTTAATGTTTTGTAAATGCATTTCTGTAATTGCAACTTTATGCCTCATTATTGTGACTTCATATCTCACACAGGCTTTTTTTAATTGCAACTTTAAATCTCACAACTTAATTGACTGACTTAATTTTTTCGTAAACTTATCTCACAGTTTTGACTTTATTTCTCATAACTGTGACTTCATATCTCATATATGCAGCTTTTTTCTGTAATTGTGACTTTATATCTCAAAATTGCGACTTGGAGTTGTTGGGCCGCAGTGACTTTTATTCAATGAATAAAAACAGTTTAAACATATTTCAAAATATCTTCTTTCATCTACAGAGGAAAGAAAATCAGACGCGTCTTGAATGGCATGATGATGAGTAAATGATGACAGAATTTTCATTTTTGGGTGAACTATCCCTTTAAGAATTTGACCGTAATGGCCCTGATGACACAGGACGTTGTTTGTTTGATGAGGGTGGATTTGGCTTTGATTCAGTGATGTGAGGTTAACTCTGCTTTATCTTTTGCAAGTGGAAGGGCTTGAATAAGGTGAGCTGGTCTCAAAACAGCAGGTAGGGGCAGCGTCTACATACAGTCCCCTGTTGTGTCTAGCATGTCTCAGATGCTCACCACAGCTGCATGTCATGATTGCTCACACTGAAGACCTTATTCATGGACTTTTTAATAAATGCAATATGTTTTCTTCCCCCTTTTCACTGCCTCTCACTTTTTACGCTGCCTTTTTTATGGGGACCACCTGGAAAGGAGGTAATCGAACACCATGGATGAGGAATGGGCATGAACCTTGAAAGAAGAAACAATGGTCACTGTTGTTCTGACGCAAATATCAGCCATCCTGTTGGGGTGAGAGGTCTCTGCATCACACCTCTCTTACTCGCTGATGCTATTGATGCTGGGGTGTTTTTGGGAAGCACGGTAGGAAGAATTTAATTGGCAAGAACAGACTTTTAAGGGAGATAAATGACTCATCAACCAACATTATCCTGTGCTTCATTGAAGCATCCCACAAAAAAAATTGATGGTTGCTCTTTCATAGCTTAGGATTTACTGGTATTTCCTAGAATAGTAATTCTCAACTTAAAGGGATAGTTCAATAAAAAATGAAAATTCTGTACCCTCATGTCGTTCCAAACCCATAAGACCTTCGTTCATCTTCGGAACACAAATTAAGATATTTTTAATGAAATTTGAGCGCTTTCTGACCCTCCATAGACAGCAACGCAACTGACACGTTCAAGGCCCAGAAAGGGAGTCCGTCGGCATCCTTCCATCTCCAGGAGACGATGGTATGGCTTCCAGTTTGATGAAATTTCATCTATCTGCACCTTCGCGAATGGCTATAAAGCCCAATTCTTGAATGAGAATCTCTGCTGCATTTTCTGCAGATGAACGATGATGATGCCAGCTGAGGCTGCAGTTGCTTTTCCTTCCTCTTGGCTCTCTTTGTGGCAAGGTTATTAATCTTGGTTTCCTCGGCTTTCTGTACACACTGAATGTACAGAACAAAATGCTAGGCGGAGCGATCTTCTGCACGGCTCTCCCACGTGCCGATGTTGATGTCGGACAACTTCATGTCCTTCTTACAAATATCCTTGTAGCGCAGTCGTAGACATCCAATTAGTCGTGAGCCCTCTGCCAGTTCACCATATAATAGGTCCCTGGGAATGCGGCCAGGGCCCATTCTCCTGACGTGGCCGAGCCAGCGAAGGCGCTTCTCGCTAAGTATGGCAGACATGCTTCTCATGCCGGCGCATTCCAGAACCTCTGTGTTGGGTACTTTGTCCTGCCACTGGATGCGCAGAATACGCCGCAGGCACCTCAGATGAAAGCTGTTGAGTTTCTTCTCATGTCTCATGTGAGTGGTCCATGTCTCACTACTATAGAGGAGTGTGCTAAGCACACAGGCCTTGTAGACGTGCAGCTTGGTCTTCACTGTGAGGTTGGTGTTGTTCCAGTCCCTTTGGTTCAGTCTGGCCATGACTGCTGCTGCCTTGGCGATCCTGCCATTTATCTCCACATCGATGGAAAGAGAGCTGGAGATAGTATACCCGAGGTAGGTGAAGTTCTCAACAACTTTCAGGTTGTACCCATCAATGGCAAAGGTTGGAGGGGAGTCTTTTTCCTGGGCCATGATGTTGGTTTTTTCCAGGCTGATAGTCAGTCCAAACTCCTTGCAGGCGTAGGAGAAGCGACTGACAAGCTGCTGCAGGCCATCTTCGGTATGGGATATCAAGGCTGCGTCATCGGCAAAGAGCATCTCACGGATTAGTACCTCTGTGACTTTAGTCTTGGCGCGGAGACGAGCAATGTTTAACAACTTGCCGTCAGTTCTGGTATGGATATAAACTCCCTCGCGGCAGTCCTTGAAGGTGTACTGGAGGAGCATGGAGAAGAAGATGCCGAAGAGCGTCAGCGCGAGGACACAACCTTGTTTGACTCCGCTACTGACGAGGAAGGACTCAGATGTTGCGCCATTGAAACAAACCATGCTGCGCATGTTATCATGAAACGAGGTGACGACAGCCAGTAGTTGTGGGGGGCAGCCAAACTTTTGCAGAAGCCTGAATAGACCGCTTCTGCTAACCAGATCGAACACCTTTGTAAGGTCAATGAAAGCAATGTAGAGTGGCATCTGCTGCTCTTGACACTTCTCCTGCAGCTGGCGTAATGAGAAGACCATGTCTACAGTTGACCAGCCAGCTCTGAAGCCACACTGGGACTCTGGGTAGATGTGGGAGGCTAGAATCTGCACGCACACCAGGATGATACGGGCGAAAGCCTTGCCAACAATATTGAGGAGGGAGATGACCCAGTAGTTGTTGCAATCGCTGCGATCTCCTTTGTTCTTGTACACAGTGACGATGTTAGCATCATGCATATCCTGGGGGATGTAGCCCTGATCCCAGCATAGGCAAAGGAGTTCGTGCAGGGGCTGAAGCAGCGCTGGTTTCTGGCGGGATGCCGTCACTCCTGGGGGCCTTCCCACAAGTGAGGCAGTCAGTGGCTTTACTGAGCTCTTCCAGGTGGAATGGTGGAATGTCCAGCTCTTCCATGACTGGCAGATCTGGGATGGCATCCATGGCGGTATCAGTGACAATGTTCTGAGTTGCATACAGTTCGAGATAGAGCTCAACCCAGCGCTGCAACTGCTTCTCTTGATCTGTGATGACTTCGTCCTGTCCTGGACTTAAGTGGAGCAATCTTGGTCGTTTTGGGGCCTATCGCCTTCTTTATGCCTTCGTACATGCCCCTTGCGTCTCCAGTATCGGCAG
>JAFVLL020028364.1:0-28524 GCA_021397915.2 Tor tambroides
GGCTGTCAAATCGATTAATTACAATTAATTGATTGCATCCAAAATAAGTTTGTGCTAACATAATTATTATATTTATACACACACACACACACACATACATACATATATGTATGTATGTGTGTGTGTGTGTGTGTATAAAACTATGTAGTATTATAATTTTTTTAAATTTATTAACTAGAAGTATTCTGAAGGTTCTCAGTGTTTTGGACTCTACTGTACACGAGAGACCCGTTGTGTAGAATGACCCAAATACAAACATTCTGGGGTGTTAAAAAAGGTTCATGGAGAAGAAATGTAATTTCTCGTTCTGCACTCCCTTCTCTCTCTCTCTCTCTCTCTGTGTGTCTGTCTCTCACCACATCTGTCCGTTCCAATCGTCCATCTGATCAGTCTCTCTCCCAACAAAATCACTCAGTCGTTCATTCCTCCTTTCTGCAGCACTGGCCCGTTCCTCCAGCTCGCTCTCTCTCTCTCTCTCTCTCACACACACACACACTCACACACACCCACACCCACACACACACACACTCTCTCTCAGCAGAAATCAATGCTCTCTCTCAATTAGAGGTCACAGAGCCGCTGCAGCAGCACTCCACTTTTCAATTACCAGGAGGCTCCTGCGGCCCCCAGAGCATCTCACACACACACACACACACACACACACACACACACACACACACGCTCAGTGAGAAGGGTTATTGGGTGGAGGACAGCCAATCTTTCTGCACTTAATCAACAGCAGCATGAGCTACGAGAGCAAATCTCACCGACCCGTCAACAACACGTCCAGCTCATATTTCATGTCAAAAACATACAAAAGAAATAAGCAATTGCATTTAGCATACAGAAAACTATATATGTGTACATATGTGTGTGTGTGTATATGTATATATATATATATATATATACACACACACACACAGTATACATATATATATATGTTTGTATTACATATACATACATTATATATATATATATATATATATATGTATATATATATATTCACACATACATACATACACATGTGCGTGTGTAATATTTTACATTTAAGTAATATTTATACAAAGTATGTAGTATTTTTACATATGTAAAAATCTAATATATAAATATATATATATATATATATATTACATCAAATATCAATATATAATTTTCAGTTGTAAAGCACTTATACATAACAGTATTTGTTGTAATGCCTTTCATTTTAATTGTGACTCATCATCAGCAATTAAAAGAAAAAATTAAAAACAGAGTTGTGAAATTATGAGAGTAAATGCATTTACTTTTCATGGAAATATTAAAATAAATTCTTACTGGTCCTAAAATAAGGTGTCATTTTTTTTTCACACAAATGATATATTTGATAATTATATATTTTAATTGTATTCATTTATATTTATTTACACATTATTTTATTTTTGAGGTGAAAAATGGCATGGACATGTTTTGTTTTTAGATTCACCTCAGAAGAACAGACCTGTGACAGAGAGAGAGAGAGAGAGAAACACCAGGAAATGACGATAAAAACAAGGGCTCTCGTACAGGAAATGGAAGACACAACAGCATTTCTAGATCATGTGACTCCTTGGCAAAAGATGCTAAAGACGTTTGTAATCTCACACATCACAGGCTGAAGGCACGAGAGATCGAAGGCTTTGAGCAGAGAGACGAATCCAAGCGTAGAGGCACATGAGAGGGGAACCGCAGGGGTCAGAGGTCAGAGGAGATTCAGCCGTCAATGAACTTCTGTCATCAAACCTGTGAGACTTTCATTCCTCTGTGGAGCATGAAATGATGTTGAACCCTCATATTTAATACGCAAAAGCCACTAAACGATCAAAACTTTGCTCTTTTATTGTAACTATACAAACGTCCAGCTTCAGCTGCTGCTTCAGTGTCTTTCTGCTGTCAAATCTTGACTGATTTTGATCAAGTTTGATCATATTTCCAGATGAACACTTACTGGACTGAAGCAGCTCAGCTTTACTTGATTCTCCATCAATCATTCTCTAGAAAAATCAGTGCGTCTCAAATCTGATCCTCAGGATCTTTTGAGGAGCGTTTGTTTCCAGAAGCTTTACTTTCACTGTTCCTCAGCGGAGGAATGATCTTCATCTCACATCTTCTGAGGATCTCTCAATCAGCATCGCATTGCATTGCATTATATGTTTGGATCATTTCAATCTCATCTTATTATTGGAGACACAGAGTGACGACTGATATTTAGATCAGTTTATGTATGGATCTGCTATACTGTTATGAACATCTCATTGATTTACATTACAAGCGTCAGAATTTCATTATAGAAATATCAGCATCTGCAGCAAATTGCATATTTTTGCTCAGTTCAAGTCTCTGGATAAAACTGAGCTGTTTTTCTTCTATATTCTCACTGTATCAGACTATATGAGCCGTAAAGGCCCGAGGGATTGAATCATCAAAAAACTTTTTTGTATTTAGATTTGTATACTTTTTGTAAATGTTTTTTTTATTCAATAAAAAGGATTATATTTTATTTAAATTATATAAAATCAATAGAATTATATTTAAAATTTTATTTTTCTATTATTTTCTAATATATATATATATATATATATATATATATATATATATATATTTATTTTTTTTTTTTTCTATTGATTTTTTTTTTTTCTATTTATATATATATATATGTATGTGTGTGTGTATAAATAAAAGTATATCTAATATTATATATGACTTGTGCACTTCTGAAGTCATATGATACTTTAATGGTGCTTTTGTATGTTTCGAAGCTTTTCAACACAACATTTCCACAGAAGAAATAAAGTCATACAGGTTTGAAAGAATGAATGTGAATGATTTATTTTAAGCCGATCTGATGCATAAATGCATGTGCACACAACTTTAGCACCATGTTTATTTGCCATTTGCACTCTGAAAATGTGTCATTTGTTCCACGCTGACTGTTTTTGCATTTTTTTAGGACTGCATTTTGTTTTTAAAGGAAGACACGAGCGTTCTCAATCACATGCAAGAAAAAAATCTGGACAGAAAGACCAAGAGGGATGTTTTCTGATGTATAAGGTTGGAATGTAAGCCGGGGTAAAACTGCATTTGTTTTCAATGAGGGCGGCACTTTTGACTTGTCTCAGTCTGAAATCACCCTCGTGCACCGGCTTTACCCTCCGAGCCGCACGGGTTCAAGCTAACCTAGAGTCCAGCGCTGCCGCCGGGTTCACGGCTGCTGAAAGGTCAGAGGTCAGGGTTTCTGGCTGGCGAAGAAGGCCTTGGTCTGAGCGCAGGTGGGGTTGACACAGAGCGGACAGCGGAGGGTGAGCTGACGGGAACACGGCTCGTTGGACTTCAGATGGGACTGAACCAGATCCGCCAGCGCCTGAAAGAGACACCTAGTGAGACCACTACATAGACAGCACCCTACACCATCAGTGTGAAGGATGGTCAACAAGGTAGGACGCTTCTAAGATGCCTTGATTTAACAGAGAAAGTAATACCAGAATGCATTGCAACAAGCTTAGGAAAAAAATTCAAGATGGTAAAATTTGAATTTAAATTAATAAAATAACTACATTATAAAACTATTTTAAAATAATTATAATAATTATAATTGTTTTACCTTATTTTAAAATTATACACACACACACACACATATATATATATGTGTGTGTGTGCGTGTGTTCTGTGCAGTCAGCTGAAGTCTTGATTGATTTCAGGGGTTTTAATAAACTCAGCGGGCTACGGGTGAGTTTCTCAGACACACACTGATGAGTTTAACACACAGCAGAAAACTAACCACCAGTATATACCAGTAGTTAGTACAACTAACCAGTAGTTATACTCCACTACAAACCAACCAAAGACTAGCGCTTTTCATTTTCTCTCACTAATTCTTTTTTTTTTTGTGCTAAACTTATGTGCCATTTTTACAGAGAAATCATTAACAGTGAACACTGATTATGAGGTAAATGCATTGCTCTGCTCATGCCGTCGCTCTTACCCTGAAGAACAGTGGATTTCCATTCAGAGATTCGGCTCGTCTGATGTTCTCCACGCCGCACTGAAACACACAGTTCAGTCAACATTACAGCACATCTGCACAAACCCTATTACATCTGATTTATTGACCACATACACAGAAAACTACATTTTTCATTAAAAAGTGTCTAACTGCATAATCAAGTATGTGTTAATGGACAAAAATGATCTAGTTTTATGCTTTTGTGTTATGTTCAGTGTAATTTTAGTATAATTGAGATTGTATTATAGTGTTTGTGAATATTTCTAATTAGATTTTATTTTTGTATTTTGTTTTCATTTCACTTTTAGCTAAAGTTTTAGTTATTTTGTTGAGTGTTTTTGGCATTTTTATTAGTTTTTGTTGTTTTTAAATATGACTGTTAGTTTTAGTTTTACTTTATTTAGTCTTGGTTATTTTAATACTTCAACCTGAACTAAACAAAAAATGAGAAATGATGCCTTGGCACATTAGCTGAATTAAAATATGTTTTTTTACTTCTAAGAAACCTTGACAGAGAAAAATTCAAGATTGTTGATGAAGGCAAGAAACTAAAATGTTAAATTTAATTAAAATAAATAAATAATTTTCAATTATTTTTAAATACATATATTTTATTATAGATAGAGATAAAATAATAATTACATAAGATAAGATAAAACAAATTCATAATTTCATATACAATATTATAATACAGAATTACATATATAAACTATATTATAAACTGTGAAATTATGAGTATTTCTATTATATTAAAAATTCATGTAATATTTATGTACACATACTTTTTGCACAATATTTTATATATATATATATATATATATATATATATATTTTTTTTTTTTTTTTTATAAAATTGTATTTTATTTTAGTTAATATTTATTATTCTTCCAGTTCTGAAATATTTTTTAAAGTTTTATTTATAGTTAGCAATACTAATCCTGGTAATGTTATTGCTCAAAATGTGAGCTGAAGTGCACTGACATTTTAATTTTTTTTAGCTATTAACCAATACCATCACAGTCCAATCAAACAGCAGTTTCCCACATCTGCCGGAGGCCCGGCGTGAAGCGGCACAGATCCAGAAGATCAAAGAGGAGGGAATCTACTGCAGACCGGATCAGATCAGACCCCTGCTGCAGACTGCGGCCCCGGGGCCACAGATCAATGGACAGGTGAGAGAAACCAGCAGAAGAGACTCACGCTAATGCTAGCCTCAGGGCAAACACACACACACTACACCGCATGAGGCTGGGAAACACACTCACACTCTTCAGAAGCGAAGCGCTGATCGATGAGTTTCAGATATGAGAGCAGAGGTCAAAGGTCAAAGATCGCTCAGCTCACCGTTAATAACAGACACTGCAGTGATGGGAAACAACTATCCTACAATACACACTACAGTCTGCAGCAGTGACAGTACATCACAACATCAGCTGCTGATTTACTGATTTCTGTCATTAACTGTAGCAAACCGATATATATATATATATATATATATATATATATATATATATACACACATATACGTGTGTGCGTGTGTGTGTATGTATATATGTATATGTAAGCAATAAGGTACTCGAGGCCATGCTGTATCGTGAATAAATCATGGCTGAAGGGCATTGTTAGGCACAACGTGAAGCGGACCTGGAGCTTAAATAAAAACAGAGAATAGGAGCTCTTATTATCTGCTGTGTGTCATTTATTTTTTTAACACCATATATGATATTTTCTCACACACATACATCTGCTTATCTCTCAGCACGAGAAAATGTCTGTTTTCCATCTTTTAGCTGTAAAACAGACCGATTTGAGGCACAGCCCGAGTTTGCAAGCGTCATTACGGTGTAAACTGATGGACATATAGACATACAGAATCATACCTGAAACAGAAATCTAATAAATACAGTAATATTCTCTCCTCGCTTCGGAAACTGTAGTCAATATTATTACAATATTATTCTAAATATAGAATATAATGCTCAAGGGCACCTCAGTCATGGTATCAAAGGTGGTGAGAGTGCTGTTCATTCACAATCCCCACCTTCAATTCCTGCCGGTGCGGGAATCGAACCAGCGACCTTCAGGTTACAAGCCCGACTCTCTAACCATTAAGCCACGACTGCCCCCCAACTGAACTCTTCTCATACATATATATAATATAAAATATATAAAAAATATAAAAATATAGTTTAACTGTTGACAACTTTATATTTTTAAGTCACTTGATTGAAGTGTTATGCAACAAGACTCTTAATTTAAAGCAGTTAAAGTAGCAAACAGACACGCACCTCTTCCCCGAGGATCTGCGAGTACTCGATGTCGAGCTCGTGCAGCGTCTCGATGTGGTCGCTGGTGAAAGCGATGGGCACCAGCAGCAGGTTCTTCTTCCCGCGCTGACAGAGGCCCTTGATGACCTCATCAGTCTGTGGCCCCAGCCACGGCATCGGCCCCACCTACAGGAGCCCGGCCGGGACACAAATCACCTTCAGATCTGAGTGCAGCTACAGCACCTCACCACTAGAGGACTCTGTTTACCAGCTGCTCTTCATTATAATAAACACAATGCTTTCACACAAAGTAAATTAAACCATATTTTTCCATTTTGCAAAAACTGACCCTGGACCACAAAACCAGTCATAAGGGTATTTTTTTTTAAACTGAGATGTATGCATCATCTGAAAGCTGAATAAATCTAAATATTGAGAAAATCACCTTTAAAGTTGTCCAAATGAAGTTCTTAGCAATGCATATTACTAATCAAAAATGAAGTTTTGATATTTACGATAGGAAATTTACTAAATATCTTCATGGAACATGATCTTTACTTAATATCCTAATGATTTTTGGCATAAAAGAAAAATGAATCATTTTTGACCCATACAATGTATTGTTGGCTATTGCTACAAATATACCCCAGCGACTTAAGACTGCTTTTGTGCTCCAGGTTCACATATTATTTCTGATCGTGACCTTTGACTGCCAGACGAGTCTGTATGGGTTGCAGTGTCCTAATCGGTCCATCACCCTCTGAACCGTCGCGCCAACTTCCTGTGGGTACGGATCGCCCCTGTTCACCACCTAAACACACAATTAAAGCACAGGACGCGTTTGTTTCTTACTTTTTATTCTAAACAATGAATAACACTCATAATGCATTCAGGTTCATCTTGACACAGATCTTTTTTTTTTTTAAATGTGGCATTTTTAGTAAGGGAACAAAACTTTGCAAATGCTTTAAGACTGTCAAAATATATATATTTTATTTTTCAGATTTTTTCACAATTTATTTTTAAGAGATATAACCCGGGGGATTTTGGACCCAGGTATGTATGGAGTACCGTTAGGTGTCAAAAATACTTTTGTAAAATTGGGTTAAGTTATATTAGTATCAAAAAACTTTTGTAAAATACTGTATATTTAGCCTTTCCCCATATCTCACACACTTCTGGAGTGAATTTTGTTGATAATCATGGATATGTACGCCTGCTGATGAACCATTGCAGCATGAAAAATTGAACACTTTCATCTGAAAGTTAAAGTTTATGTAAGCAAAATGAATTTATTTACTTTGAAAACTTTTCAGAGTAATATTCATGAAATAAATATGTAGATTTCATAAATTTTAAATTTAATTTTATAAATTCAAAGGAATTTAATTAAATCACATTCATTCTGGTAACTTAATACGGGCAATTCTCAGATTATTTGTTCTTAGAAATTTCATACAATGATATATTCAAATAAGACATCTCATCAATATTGATTTTTTTATTTTGTATCAGTTCTTTTGGTGTGGTTCATGTGTCATTTAAAATTTCAAAGAATTTCTCAATTTTTTAATGAATCAAAAAGGGGGGAAATGCAGTAATAACATGGTAACATTCAAAACATTTACATATTTTCACATGCACTCATTAATGAGTAGTTGTTGATCAGATAAAACATGGTTTTAGTTTAAAATATAATTTATTATTTTTAAAACTTTATTATTATTATTTAAAATATTGAAATATTATATGACTTAAAATATTAATTTATGAATGTTTTAAAAAACAACAACTCTTCAGGTCCAAACATATACTATGTGAAAATAATATACAGCTTTTAAATGCATTATGAGGGATAAACATATGCAGACGCTGATAAAAAACGTTGTGAGACTCACAGACAGCGGCAGCGAGTGAGCGGAGAACAGAATCACCACGTCGTCTCTCTTCTCTGGAGGAAACTTCTCCAGCTCATTACGAACATGTTCAGCAAAACACTGAAAGACACGAGGAAAAGCATCAAACCAGATTCAATCGCTGCTGGAGATCTGCTGAAGTCAAAACCACTGGATGGCAGCAAACTAAAGAGGAGAAAGTTTTAATTAGGAATTAATAATAAATCTGAAATAACATAAGAAAAATATCAATGAAAATGTCTTTGAATTTTTTGAGACATAATTAAATAACAAATTAAAAATATGAATTAAAATCTAAAATGTAACCGCTTATTTCTTCAAACTGGAAAAGTATATATGCACCAAACATAGGACGATGGCTGAAAGAAATGGTAACAAATATGTTAATGGAAAAGATAACTTGTATATTAAGAGATAAATACATAATTTTTGATGGAGTTTGGGGACCTTTCAAATTGTTTTTAAAACGTGGTGGAGTTGGAAATGTGTTGATAGAAGACTAAAAAAAAGAGGTGATATTGTATATTAATGTAAAATACTGAGAAGTTTTTTTTTTGTGTGTGTGTGTGTGTGTGTTTTCTCTGTTACATGGAAATTTATATGTACATGTGTATTGCTAAAATGCAATAAAAAGTAATAAAGGGGGGCGGAAAAATCCAAAATGTGTTTACAAACTCAAAGTTTTTAATATTTCTTATTGCTTTGCAAATACATAAAAAACAAAAACCTGACAAAATCAGCTTCACTCTACAGTTACACTAGTGTTCAAAGGTTTAGGGTCGGTATGATTTTTTTTTTTTTAAAGAAATAAATACTTTAATTCCTCGAGGCTGCATTAAATTGATCAAAAGTGACAGTAAAGACATTTATAATAAAACAACAGATTACTATTTCAAACGAATGCTGTTCTTTCAAACTTTCTATTCAAAGATTCCAGAAAAACAAAATGCATCACAGCTTCCACAAAAATATTGTGCAGCACAAGTGTTTTCAACATTGATAATAATCAGAAATGTTTCTTGAGCAGCAAATCAGCATATTAGAATGATTTCTGAAGATCATGTGACACTGAAGACTGGAGTAATGATGCTGAAAATACAGCTGCGCATCACAGAAATAAATTACAGTTTAACAGATATTCACATAGAAAACAGCTGTTTGAAATTGTAATAATATTTCACTGTTTTTACAATATTTTTGATCAAATAAATGCAGCCCTGGTGAGCAAAAGAGTCTTCTTTCACAAGCATTTTCAAAATCTGCACATGCACTGCCAACACTGATGAAGAGCCTTAACTGATTATTATAATTAAGAATATGTCCTGGTTTATGTAAGTGTGTGTGTGTGTGTGTGTGTGTGTGTGTGTGTGTGTGTTACCTCAATCAGTAGTGGGTGTGTCGGCCACCTGTCAATCACGCTCCAGCGCATCTTGGGCCTGTCGCTGCGACTGCTGTAGTATCTGTAGATGGCGTTCAGACTGCTGCCTGATCACACACGTCAGACAGAGGATTTTATTAAAACTCTTTTGAAGGCTTAAGCTCACAGATATGTCAGGAGCAGTGAGTGTGACCTGTGGTGGAGCAGCTGTATTGTGGGTACTGTGTGAAGGCCACGGCTCTCTCCACTCCATCCTTCTCCATCTGCTCGATGGCCTCCTCCGTCAGAGGATGAACGTACCGGAAACCGATGTAAAACTTATGAGGAGCTGCACACACGCACGCACGCACGAACGCACACACAAACACACGCACACACACACAAACAAACACGCACACACAAACACATGCACACACAAACACAAACACACAAAACAGATGGTCATTCATTTCAGTGGCACATTTCATCTTAGTTTGTCTTTATTAAGCACTGGTTTATTTAAAGTTACTCTCTTTTTCTTTGTAGCTTTTTCTTAAATGTGTTGATTGCTAGTTGCTTAGCTTATTCTGCACAATTTATGTTTTAATTCATTTTGTTGATATTACCACTTTTTAATTGAATTTTTATTTATTATTAGAAATGTTAGTTATTATTAACAACAACAACGATTATTATTAGTATGACTATTATTACACTAATTTATTATTATTGTTATATTATTATTATTATTATTATACACTTTTTTTTTTTTTACTGTAAATAGAGTTAATTATTTGGCTAAATTGTTCATTTAATGTGATGTTTTGGGGTGAAATTCAGGCATTTTCCTGTAAATATATCTGAGCAGGTTACCACTGATGACATTTCCAAATCCAAAATCTTTTTTTTCCCCCAATGTATTAATTTTTTCTGATTTTTTTTATTGCAACTTGTTTGATTTATTCTACATAGTTGTTCTTATTTATTTTATTTATTTAGCACTTTATTTTGCACTGCATTTTTTATTGTTGATATAACTATTGAGTTACACTTTATTTTAAGGTGTTCTTGTTACAGTGTAATTATACATTGAAGTACTGAGTAATATTAATTAACTACATGTACTTACTATACGGTTAGGTTTAGGATTAGGGTTTGGCTTAGGGGTACTTGCATGTAATTATGCATAATTAATTGTTATTATAATAGTAAGTTCATGTAACGTGTATCAAGGACACCTTAAAATAATGTGTTACCAACTATTGTCTTATTTGTATTATTTATAGAGTTATATTACTGTAAATTGAGAGCTAATTTATCAGTTTATTTGTTCATTTATTTGTTTATTTGAGTATGTGATGATTTGTTTTTAAATTCAAGTATTTTGTCTGTATATATATTTCATGAGCAGGTTACTGCTGATCGCATTTCCACATCATCCATAACTACTGGTTTAAGATTAATTCATATTTTTTTTGCAATTTATTGATTTTTTTTTTTTTGATTGCAACTTTTTTTGTTTACTCTGCAAAGTTTTTATTTAATTGTATTATTTTATTTTGCATTGTTATTTTTATTGTTGATACAGTCACATTGTATTTTGTATACAGTTTACTGTATATTAACAGTTAATTTGTTAGTTTTTATTTGTACGCAAGTATTTCATAAGCAGGTTACTACTGATCACAGTTCCACATCCTTTTTGATTACTGCTTCTTTTAAGGTTTATATTATTTATTTATTTATTTTTTGAGTGTTAATTTGTTAGCCTATCAATGTTTTGGGATCAAATTACAGCAACCCAAAGCTTGTTTGTGCAAGAAAAACCAGGAACCTTATGAAAAGAGGAATAAGGCGCTTCTCAAGCAGGAAGTTGTTGGTTTATCAGAGGTGTGTGTGTGTGTGTTTAACAGGCGTGTGTGAGACACTCCTCTGAGCTTCATCTATCACACACACACACACACTCCAGGCTTTATCAGCACTCAACACTGACGACGGTTTGTCTGTTTCACTCTGATTATTTTATGATCCGTTACAAAAGACCGACTGATTCAGTGCTGCGTTAGTCTGTGTGAACAAGCATTACTGATCCAACATCCAACACTCGCGTCGATATTCTGTCAACTAATGCAGGGTTAGGGGTTTTTTTTAGTCTTTTTGATGCCAAGGACCCTGAAGGATCCTTAGATCCTCATGTGCAAATTGTGTGTTTCGTGTTTTAATTTATGTTTTTTTTTATTTTTATTTACAATAATTTATTTACATAATCATTTTATAATCATTAGTCATTCACATGATTTATTATTTGATATTAAGTATTTTTATTGTTTATTCATTTATTATATTCATTCACTTGTCTATATTTCGTATTTTATTTTTCTTATAAATTTTTCCTTGCTTATGCATTTCCATTGTTGTTCAATCTCATGCTTGCGGGGTTTCATGAACTGGGGTGTGTTCCAGAAAGCACGGTTAACTTCCTCTCAGCTAAACCCTGAACTCTCTCGGTTGATTAGCCCAAACCTTGCTTACTCGAGGTAAGCTGGTTCCAAATACGAGTCCGGGAGTAAGTTCATTTAACCCAGAGTATGTTCCTGATTAACACACAAGACATTCTCAACAGGGCGAGGAATCGACGAGCCACTGTGGAAACAGACGCTAAGAAAAAGCGTAGGCTATAGGCATACTTAGTTCATATCACCACCTAACTGGTGATTGTGCAATCTTTTTTTTTTCCTCCATTTAATCTTTAATCCTTGAGAATAAGAATTATATTGTTTGTTTGATGCTAATAATAAGTCATATCAGATATGTATTTTTATTACAGAAATACATTATAGAAAATGCCGATCTATGATGTGTGAGATGATATTATGAAATGTAATAAATATGTATAATATAATAAATTAAACATTACCTTGTCATAATAGTGTTTTATAGCCTAATTTATACAGATAACTATTATATATGCTAATAACAAATATAATAACCATATTAAAATAATATATTACCTTATTTATTACTTATATTGGTGCTTAGGCTATCATACAACTTATATATATATATATATATATATAGTACATGTAATATACTCCGCTGGTCAAAATTTTTAGATGTTTTAGGTTTTCAAGATTTTTAATGTTTTTAAAGAAGTTTCTTCTGCTCATCAAGGCTGTATCTATTTGATTAAAAATACAGAAAAAAACTATTATTTTGTGAAATATTATTGCAATTTAAAATAACAGTTTTCTATTTTAATATACTTTAAGATGTAATTTATTTCTGTGATCAAAGCTGAATTTTCAGCATCATTACTCCAGTCAGTGTCACATGATCCTTCAGAAATCATTCTAATATGCTGATTTATAATCAATGTTGGAAACTGTTGTGCTGCTTCATATTTTTTTGGGGACCCGTGATATATATATATATATATATAGAGAGAGAGAGAGAGAGAGAGAGAGAGAGAAAAAGAGAGACAGAAGCAGCAGTTATGAGTGGGGTAGCCAACCCTAGGCTCTGTCTCTGCATTAACGGTGTTAAATAATTTTAACGCATTAAACTGAAAAAATTAATCAGCTGTGTTAACGAGCTAATTTTGACAGCCTAATATATATATATGTGTGTGTATGTGTTTTTTTTACTTTTTATTGCCACTGTATTTCTGTATTATTTCTGAGCACATGCAAGCGTTAACCCTTGGCTCTCACCGGTCTCCGGACACATCTCGTCCAGCAGTTTGACCATGCCTTCTCCCTGCATGGTGGTCCAGGCTTTGATTGGAGATCCTCCTCCGATCTTGCTGTACTGCTCTTGAATCTTTGGGGTTCGTCTTTTGGCAATGAAAGGGCCGAGTTTACTGCAACAGACATAAAAACACACCAGAAGCTATAAAAGGCGTTTGCGGTTTCTCTTTTACAGTTATAATCACTCCAGGGCTTGTTTCTGTAAAGCATCGCTCTTACTTCTGCACAGGAAGCTGCATGAGGTCCGTGTCCATGAAGAGCCGTAAGAGGAAATCATGCACGTCTTCCAGTTTCTCCGGGCCGCCCATGTTCAGCATCAGAACCCCTGTTTTGGGTTTTCTGCAGAAGAAACCAACGCAACGGTTTTGAGTCGAGCGGATCTCTTGAGACGAAGTTCTGGATTCAAAACCAGTCCAAATTAAACTAAACCCAAAGAGACTTCTGCACAGGAACAGCAGGACATCAACAACCAGATGAGGAAATATTTCAGAATTTAAAGTCTTTTCTGGTTTTGCATTTCTTGGATGCGTTATAAAAGCAAAATAAAGCAATAAAACATCTGCAGGAAAGTCTTCAGGAAGACTTTGAATGTCTTACAGCTACAAAACAGACATCTTTTATAATCCAGTTAGAAATTCTGCATCATTCTGAGAAAAAGCAATAGTGTTGTTTTTGTGTTATTTATATAGTATTATTAATAGTATATTTATTGATATTTTGAATTAGCTTTTATTTTTATATTTTCAGTTTTCATTTTAGTTTAAGTTGCAGTAATTTTATGCTTTTGTCTTTTTTTACTAGTCTAGTTTTTTTTATATTTGTTAACCTTTTACTTATATTAGTTTTCCTTTTTAAAACAACTTTATAAAATGTTTTATATATATATTTTTTTTTTACATTTTATTTCAGTTAGTTGCCAATGTATCATTTCTAATTTTTGTTTACATTTAAGTTTAGTGATATATAAATTTCTATTTTATTTTAGCTTTATTTCAATTAAATTTTCTATTAACTATTTTTAATAGTTTTAGTTTACAATAACAACACTGAAAAGCAAAAACCCATATCCACAATTGTACTTCTGTCAAAAAAATGTTTTACCTTCAATTTGCATCTATTTCAATTTTAGTAATTTTATTACTCTTGCATAAAATTATTTAGTTAATTGTCAAGAAAACATTTCTTTTTGTTTACATTTTTGAAGTTTAAGTTTATCTAATATTTGCATTTTATCTTATTTCAATTAACATATACATATATATATATATATATATATATATATATATATATCAGTTTTTTAGTTCATTTTTAATATTTTTACTGTTAAACAACACCGAAAAGCAAAAGCCCATATTCACAATTAACTGCAACAGTAAGCAATAATGTGAAAATCTTTTAAAGTGTCATTTGCACATGAAAGGTTCTGGAAATAAACATTCTTCTCTAGATCAAAACTCTCTTATTAAACATGTTGAAAACAACTCGAAGCAAAACACATCAAGCACTTCTGCTCCAAAGCATCAGCAGCAGGTGTTTTCTACAGAAGTGGAGAATAAGCTGTTGTTTGTGGAGGTTAGTGACACTCTTTGCCCGTGTGAGTGGATGTTGATGAGGTCAGGAGACGCTCTACCTGTTCTCCTGAGTCTCTGGAGCAGCTGAGCTGGCAAACGCAGCTGCTGCGGCCGTCGACTGCCGTCTGAGAAACACACTCCGGCACAAACTCACCGGCGGACTCACCCTGACCACTGCACAAACACACACAAACACCAATCCTGTCAGAAAAGATGCATGAAACAGTTTGACAAAAACAATGCATGTTAAACACACTTGCAGATCAAGTTCTACAGGGAAAAAAAGGAAATTATATTTTGCATAAAGATAAATTAATTTACCCATTGTGATAATATTTTTTAATGACAATTAATATTATTTCTCCAAGAGAAAATTGTCAATAATGTCTTTAATTTAAATTTTAGAGCCACAAAATACATAAAGCATCTTTTTAATCCAATTATGAATTCTGCATTATTAAGTGTTGTTTTAGTATTATTTATATACTACTATAGCATTTATTAATATTTTAGGTTTTAAGTTGAGACTTAAGTTTTAGTAATTCTGACATATGCTGTCATTTTTATTATTATTGTTTGCTGATTTATATATATATATATATATATATATATATATATATATATATATATATATATACACATACATATACATATACACACTATTTAAGTAACAAGTTAGTAATGAGCCTAATTTTTTTTGCATTACTATAATGTAATAATTTGTGGTGAAATATAGTTTACGCAAAACGAATGGCTTATAATTTTTCTTTGCACGTTTTATTTTCAAATGTGATCTTGTTTTTGTAAGATTTATATTATTATTTGGCTAAAACTAAATAAATAAATAAAAATAAATAAATAAATAAATAAATAAATATATATATATATATATAAACAATACAATATATATTCAATTATATCTTTTTTTTAATATAACACTAATTAATAACTTGTTATATCACTTGCCTACCATTGGTCTTTTGTTGATTTTGATTGGTTCCATTGTCCTCTTTTAAGTCGCTTTGGATAAAAGCGTCTGCTAAATGTAAATGTAATTTACTTATATTATTATCACACAAAACCTTGATTAGTACTATTATATGTAATTTAGTTTACATTTTTAAGACAGAACAAAACACCAGGACATAATACAGTGGCATGTATTATATGATAAATATTTAAAAGCATAAGTTATTACTTTTAATATATAAGTTTAATATTTAATATATGTTTAATATGTAGTCTGCAGTAGCGCCGCTTGGCCGCACGGAGTCGCTGTTGGCGCAGTTACGCAAGTTGTGAAAGCGTGCGTTGTGTAACATGATGTTTAACGCCACGGAAACTTTAACTCCTGCTTTTTGTTGTCGATTCGCGAATGTAAACCTCGTGCAGTCGTTTAACTTCCCGCGCGTTAATGCAGATATGAAAACATGAGCTTTATCTGCGAGATTATTCCCTGAAGAGCTGAAAAACTGCAGGAAGAAAAACAGAGGAAAGTCATCGAGACACTTTAACCTTCATGAACAGAGCTGACATAAACACGGCTCATTTCAGCCCCTGCACTGTTCATTCTGCATGATTAATGATATAAATGATTATATAACCTCCTCAGTGAATGAATGAGTGAATGTCATGTGTGGATTTAGAGTCGTAAACACACTTACGCTGCACGAGCCGGCACGCGCCTCCCAAAACCGCCATTATTTCGCGGTCTGGTGGAAAGTCTCCTCGTTTTCCAACGGCAGAAAAGAGCGAAATGCTTAAGCTACAGAATGAATGCGTTTCTTTGTTTCCTCCGTCTTTCTAAAGCGCCCAAATTCCGATATAGAGCTACTGATCGGTGTCACTGTTATCTCGGCGTCATGACGCACACTGGCCCCGCCCTCGCGCACACACCCTCCAGTACGTCAGCACGTCGTGACGAGAGCCGTGCGTGAAAAGCGTGTCTGTTTTCGTTCACAGGAAACACAACACAACAACTAACTTTACTAAAAAATCGGTATGATATCAAAAATTACAGGGTCTGTGTTTCATTTTATGCGCAATGCACAGCGGAAAGCAGCTTTTATAGTTTATTTAAAATAGACGCCACATAAGGCTCAAACTCAAACAAACAAACAAATAACCTCATAAAACAAATATAATTCGTTTTTAATTGAATTCATTTTTGTATTACTTTATTTATAATTCTCAGTATTTGTTTTTAACCTTTTAAATTCTTTGTTATTTTATGTTTTATTCTTTCATTTTAATTTTTTTATTTTAAATTTACATTTATTTTTAGTTTCTGCAGTTTAGGCCTCCATATTTAATGTCATCATGTCAATTATTAATTAATTTTGTTATATTATAAAAGCACAGGGCTAACCAAAAATCTTTTTGCATGTTAAAGCAAATTATTTTGTTGATTTATTTTTTATTAAATTATTTCAATGATTCTTGAGACATGGGACAAAACATGTCCAGCAATTTTAACTGATATTAGGTTTAAAAATAAAAAATATTTTCAATTGTAAATGTTATGGGGATTAATATTAGAATGTATTTAACACAATTATCCCCTTCAATTTAATTTTATCATTATTATGTGAAATCTATGACACTTATTGTCTTCTCACTACTATCTAAAACAGTGTGTCCACAGAGAAGGGTTCAATCATTCATATGCTATAAAATAGATAAAAATGTTTTTAATGGTGAAAAAGACCTTGTCTTATGAAAAGCAACACTTAATAATGTCTCCTATCAAAGCAAGGTTGTTTTTCAATGACACATGCATGTTTCATAAGGTTTCAAAGTTGTCTCCGCTTTTTGTCAACACCGTCAGACATTCATTAAAATGTAATACAATCAGGGAATAACAGGGGCAGCTGTCCCTCTAAAGGACCCCCTCACCACAGTCCTCTGCAGAGTACATCAGTGTCAGACAGGCTCTGGTCAGTTTTATAGTTTTAGAATATTTTCTGGTCACTCACAACCATGATATATGTCAAGACCATCTTCCAATTTCTGAGGAAATTATTTGAAATATCTAGATCATTTTATTCTCCTGAAGCAGGTTCCATTAGCATCTAGCATCAATAGAAAAAAAATAAAATAGCTACTACATGATCTCTATATTTGTTTTGTGAAAGAGATGCCAAATTTGTCAACACCATAAGATTTTGTGTTCCAATAATAGCCTATATTAAAATACTTAAATGTGAGTCTTGAATAAAAGCCTTATAAACAATAACATACTCACTGTGTTGTGTTTGTTTTAATACAATAATTGATTGATTCAATGTATTTGATCGTTAAAAAGACTACAAATTCAGGTTTTCATCACCACCATCAGATCTGTCACCTCCGTCAGTTGAATATTTTGATAATATTTCATTGTGATATTTTATATTTGTTGAGGAATTGTTGGTCACGTGTGAAAGTGTAATCTGTCTGCTAACATGAGAATGTGTTTTGAAATGTTAAACACATCTTGAATGCTGTTAAAGGCAAAGTTGAAATTATATTACACAGTCCAAGGTAAAAAGCACATTTTGTTAAAAAAAGAGAAAAGTTGGGAGTTTGTATCAAATCATAGCTCAGTAGCTTATAGTACATATAAGATACATAAATGTGGTTTCATTTGTACGTTTTATTTTTTCAATTTTGCACACTGTTTTGTCCCACTTCTCAAGAATGGCTGATTTATTATATAATTTTAAGCTAAGTGCTATCATATCCTACTATATACAGTATAGTATATACAGGTGCTGGTCATATAATTAGAATATCATCAAAAAGTTGATTTATTTCACTAATTCCATTCAAAAAGTGAAACTTGTATAATGTATACATTCATTCCACACAGACTGATATATTTCAAGTGTTTATTTCTTTTAATTTGATGATTATAACTGACAACTAATGAAAACCCCAAATTCAGTATCTCAGAAAATTAGAATATTGTGAAAAGGTTCAACATTGAAGACACCTGGTGCCACACTCTAATCAGCTAATTAACTCAAAACACCTGCAAAGGCCTTTAAATGGTCTCTCAGTCTAGTTCTGTAGGCTACACAATCATGGGAAAGACTGCTGACTTGACAGTTGTCCAAAAGACAACCACTGACACCTTGCACAAGGAGGGCAAGACACAAAAGGTCACTGCAAAAGAGGCTGGCTGTTCACAGAGCTCTGTGTCCAAGCACATTAATAGAGAGGCGAAGGGAAGGAAAAGATGTGGTAGAAAAAAGTGTACAAGCAATAGGGATAACCGCACCCTGGAGAGGATTGTGAAACAAAACCCATTCAAAAATGTGGGGGAGATTAACAAAGAGTGGACTGCAGCTGGAGTCAGTGCTTCAAGAACCACTACGCACAGACGTATGCAAGACATGGGTTTCAGCCTGTTACTGATTCCTTGTGTCAAGCCACTCTTGAACAACAGACAGCATCAGAAGCGTCTCGAGACAAAAAGGACTGGACTGCTGCTGAGTGGTCCAAAGTTATGTTCTCTGATGAAAGTAAATTTTGCATTTCCTTTGGAAATCAGGGTCCCAGAGTCTGGAGGAAGAGAGGAGAGGCACAGAATCCACGGTGCTTGAGGTCCAGTGTAAAGTTTCCACAGTCAGTGATGGTTTGGGCTGCCATGTCATCTGCTGGTGTTGGTCCACTGTGTTTTCTGAGGTCCAAGGTCAACACAGCCGTATACCAGGAAGTTTTAGAGCACTTCATGCTTCCTGCTGCTGACCAACTTTATGGAGATGCAGATTTCATTTTCCAACAGGACTTGGCACCTGCACACAGTGCCAAAGCTACCAGTACCTGGTTTAAGGACCATGGTATCCCTGTTCTTAATTGGCCAGCAAACTCGCCTGACCTTAACCCCAAAGAAAATCTATGGGGTATTGTGAAGAGGAAGATGCGATATGCCAGACCCAACAATGCAGAAGAGCTGAAGGCAACTATCAGAGCAACCTGGGCTCTCATAACACCTGAGCAGTGCCACAGACTGATCGACTCCATGCCACACTGCATTGCTGCAGTAATTCAGGCAAAAGGAGCCCCAACTAAGTATTGAGTGCTGTACATGCTCATACTTTTCATGTTCATACTTTTCAGTAGGCCAAGATTTCTAAAAATCCTTTCTTTGTATTGGTCTTAAGTAATATTCTAATTTTCTGAGATACTGAATTTGGGGTTTTCATTAGTTGTCAGTTATAATCATCAAAATGAAAAGAAATAAACACTTGAAATATATCAGTCTGTGTGGAATGAATGTATACATTATACAAGTTTCACTTTTTGAATGGAATTAGTGAAATCAACTTTTTGATGATATTCTAATTATATGACCAGCACCTGTGTATATATATTATTATTTTTTTTTACTACATTTACTTTTATTTCTGCAGGTTTGGGCCTCTATATTTAATGTCTGTCATGCAATTACTAAATGACATTATATATATATATATATATATAATGTCAAGAACAGGGTTAACTTCTCTTTGCATGTGAAAGTAAATGACATTTTAAATGAAATTTTCTAATAATCCATCTTTCTCCACGTATCATTGGTTTGTGTCCTGATCTTCATCCACAAGCAGAAAAAGTGTGTTTGTATCACAAGGAAGTAAAAGCAAAGCCATAATATTTTACTGATGTTTTTAACAGGCGTTTCCTGCTGTAACCGGTTCTGCTACAAGCCATAACATATCAACTTATTCTCTTTCACTGGAACAAACCAACAAATTGCTATTGCAATGTTCTTATACATCTGTTATTCAGATTCATCTCTATTCTTCAGTCTCTGTCTTTATTCAAACACAGTCAATCATTGAACATTGTCATCAAATCAACAAAATTATTACTTCACTGTTTCAATTGTCTCTTGCTGGAACACATTAGATAATGCACATTATAATAGACAACATAAATTGCCTCTTACAAAGCTTCATTTCTGACCTATTTCTTCTGAATATGATTATGAAGACAAATCGCAGTGCAGTTGAGCTTCTCTGCTTCCCTCTAGTGGAATCAAACACAAATGCATGAGGTCATTGATTTATTGTGCCACAGATGAATATTACAAGAATATAACGCAACACCAAATCACCATTCAAACCGTCTCCTGATTAGATCTCTAAACATGACATAAATACGGTCTCCGGCAATGAGAGAGTGATTTGATTTCCTAGTTGGTCTCTTGCAGTGAGTGAGTGAGTGAGTGAGTGTGTGTGTGTGTGTGTGTTTAAGGCCGGCAGCGCTGAATGAAGCGAGGGTACAGGCAGACGTCCCGGATGTGATGGCGGTTTAGCAGCCAGGTGAGGAATCGCTCCAGACCCAGACCGTATCCGCCGTGAGGACACGTGCCAAACTTCCTCTGAAACACACAAGCATCCACACGCTGATGTGTTATGACAAATAGCTAGACATTATACTGAACATCTGCAATGATTTTGGTAGCATTTTGTCAAATTTAACGCCAGTATTATTTTCAAACTACACTGTAAAATGATGAAGCTGAAGATTATCAGAGTATTTTCAAATTTTTTCTTTCTCTGTCAAAATTTCATGTTTAATTCGGTGTGTTACTTGATGTTTCTGTAATTATTTGTGAAATTTATTACCAATTTCTAAACATTTTTTTTTTCATAATACATTTTTTTCCCAGTTTATTTCGAGTAATCAAATCTTAGTTTTTTAAATGAACAACATTTCCATTATCTCCCAAAAAAAGGCACAGAAGTTTCCACATGGCATGTCATATATTAAAATATTTTATGAAAAAAAAAAAAAAAAAATAGTGCTGCTTGATTCTAAGTATTGTTATAATGGAGCATGTGAATGTAAAAAAAGGATTCAATATTCTTCCTGCAAACATGCATTGATTATTAATTTATTAAATACATTAAACTATTTATTATAAATTATCATTTACATTTAACTTTGTGATACCACTTGCCAACAACGTCTACTTAAAATGTAGACAATTTCTGAGCAAATACATAAATATCAAGCTGTTTGGGGATGGTAATATTTTTTTAATGTATTTGAAAGTCTCTTTTACTCACCAAGTTGCATTTATTTGATCAAAAATACATAAAAACAGTGAAATTATTCTAATTTAAAATATCTGTTTTCAGCATCATTACTCCAGTCTTCAGTGTCACATGATCTTCAGAAATCATTCTAATATGCTGATTTGCTGCTCAAGAAACATTTCTGATTATTATCAATGTTGAAAACAGTTGTGCTGCCCAATATTTCTGTGGAAACATTTTACTTTTCAGGATTCACAGATGAATAGAAAGTTCAAAAGAACAGCATTTACTTGAAACAGAAATCTTTTGTAACTTTATAAATGTCTTTACTGTCCCTTTCTGAATGGTAGTCTATATGAAATATAGCCAATAGGGCATTACCTGGTCGGTGTACCAGTAGTAGGGTGTGGGGTCGATTCCCTCTCTATTATACCCCTCCAGCAGCTCCTCAGCGTCCCAGATACGCATGGAGCCTCCCACGATCTCACCGACGTTAGGCATCAGCACATCCACCTGACAAACACACACACATCAGTCGATTACAACACAACTCTGCTGATACTGACATTTTTGTCTTTTTGCATATTAATGTCTTTTCTGTATGTAGCTTGAGTTTTGTTCTGGTATCTCATTGGTCCATGTATCTGCATGTTTAAACACCGAATATGTTGTGATTGGCTGTGGTTGTTAATAGTGTTGGGTATCGTTTGAATTTTATCGATTCCGATTTTTATCGATTCCTGGTTTTGATTACAATAAGATAAAAAAAAATCCAATATAAAAAATATAATTTTGTGTCTTTTTACAAAGCATTCTGTTGCAGCTGAATAACATGAGCGAAAATCTGCAGCCTACAGAACACTGCAAGAGGAATTTTGCCTATGCGTTTAACAAAAATACCACAGCAAAAACAACTAGATTAATATCAATTTCAAATATTAAAGTGTTAAAGATAAGTAAACAGTCAGTAATAAAATCGTAACAAACAAATCAATTAGCAATAGCATAAATAAATAAATACAACAACCAAATTTAAGGTACAGAAACTGTAATTAAAAGTTGAAAAACACTGCATAGTTTTCTTTTCATAAATAAAATATAGATTAAAGTTATTAAATATTTTCAGTCAAGATCAGTGAATGATTTTCTTTGATCAACGTTTATGACAGGCAGCGCGTTTATTAGGCTGATGTCTCTTTAATACGGAAGCGTATTGCATTCACTTGAGGAAAAAATATCTGCTCTGTTTTTCTGAATTAACGACTTAATTATCTCAGAATTACGAGATAATTTTTCATGAAAAAAATTTTTTTGCTCTGTTTTTCTGAATTAACAACTTACGAGATAATTAAGTCGTTAATTCAGAAAAACAGAGCAAAAAAATTTTTTTCATGAAAAATTATCTCGTAATTCTGAGATAATTAAGTCGTTAATTCAGAAAAACAGAGCAAAAAATTTTTTTCATGAAAAATTATCTCGTAATTCTGAGATAATTAAGTCGTTAATTCAGAAAAACAGAGCAAAAAAATTTTTTCATTAAAATTATCTCGTAATTCTGAGATAATTAAGTCGTTAATTCAGAAAAAAATTTTCCTCAAGTGAATGCAATACGCTTCCGTACTTTAACACCGAACGCACGCAGATCTAAAAATACTGTGCACCTGCGTTTTCTTTCTCATCTGTTTACGTTCACTTAAGACAAAAACAGCTGTGTTTATGATGATATACTGACGTAGTTTTCTGCATACTGGTCGATAAATATGAAAGAAGTCAGTTCCGGCCTGGAACAACCTTTTCTGCAGTGAAATGCACAGAACGGTTCGAGAACAGAAACAAACCGGGAACCCGCTCCGAGATCGCAGTTCTCTGTTCTCGCGCTTGTGCTTCAGACGTGTGCGCTGCACGCAAACAAGGCACAAGTTCTTTCTGTTCCTGCACTTAAATCATTTTAAATCACATTAAAATGCGAACGCAGGAATCATTAAGCAGAATCGAAATGCACGGGTCTTATCGAATACCCGGTTCTTGGGAATTTGGAACCGGTTCTAAAATGGAACCGGTTTTCGATACGCAACCCTAATTGTTAACAAGGATCCTGACCGATTCGGTGAGGCGGCGGTCCTCAGCGCAGCGCTGCATGTAGAAGGATTTGATCTCGGCTGGGAAGCGACACAGCAGGATGGTCTCGTTAATAGAGTCGGTCATCAGTCGCTCAGGGGCTTCTGGGATATCCTGCAGAAATCACACACAAACGGTCAAATATCCAAGCTTTTGCAGTTGAGCACTCTTGGAAATAACATATGAAACTCAATAAAACACACCTCTCCAAACTCATAAAATGTCCCATCATCCTTCTTGATGTCGTGCTCTTTGAGCCACTCGATGGCTTCGGTGTAGTTCATCCTCTTGAAAGGCCTTTTGGGAGGCTTGAAGTCCTGCAGGAGAGAGAGAGAAAAAAGATTTACTGTACAGATTTAAGAGCTTCCATACTTTTTGATTTTGATCAATTTTCTATGTCCCTTCCAGGCATTTGTAACAATGTTGTTATTGCTAACAAAACCTAAAAAAAAAAAAAGTAAAACTATTTTATTTTTGGTCAGCTGTCAAGGCAACATTTCTAATTTTCATTTAAAGTTGAAATGCTAAAATGACTCAAACTGAAATAAAAATAAATTAAAAAATTCAAATACTTCAAGATGAATTTCCAAAAAATATATATATTTTTAAAAATGTATGTTGATCGAAAAAAAGTTAATTAGACAAAAAACAAAACAAACTATTTTATTATTTTTAGTCAGTTGCCTAGGCAAGATTTCTAATATTCATTTAAAATTAAAGTGCCAAAATGACTAAAACTGAAATAAAAATGAAAAAAAACACAAAAAAAATCCAGAGCCTTCATCTTTTTTCATGAATTTCCATAACCCTTCCAGTTTCTGAATGTTGTTATCATTAACTAAAACTAATATTTATGTTAACTGAAATTAAATAAAATTAATCTTAACTGAAATAAAATAAACGACAAAAAAAACAAACTAAGTTGCCAATTTTCATTTAAAGTTTAAGTGCTAAAATTACTAAAACTGGAATAAAAATAAATATAAACGAAATAGTTTTTAAAAAACAAAAAACTTTAACATAAATACTTTAAATAAAAAAACTTCTACAAGGATGTTGAAGTTAATTTCCATGAATTTTATATGCCTGAATAACATAACCCAGGCCTAAAATGTAAAATATTATGACATTTCCAGGTTTTATCTGTGACTGTGAAGCTCAGTGTGAGGTCAGGGGTCATACCGGGTTAATGTCGTAGAGCAGCTGCGCAGCAGGAGACTTCAGGACCCTGTCGACCACGTCACACACCAGATCCTCCAACCGGTTCAGAAGGTCTTCATAGGTCATGAAGGGACACTCAGCCTCGATGTGAGTGTACCTGAACACACACACACATTACACTGACATGCTTCTGTCCAAAAACCAATAAACGCCACTTTCAAAAAAAACAAAACAAAAAAAAAACAAACAAACAAAAAAAAAGCTGATTGCCATGCACTGTTCTCCACATATTTTGCGATCTGAACCCTAATCATGTTTTGTCAAAAAAGCCGGTATTGCCCACTTTCAAGGTGTTGCGAGTTCACGTTTTACTGAAAAAGCCGACAAGCACCCTTGTAGTTTTTGAACAGAAGCCGATAAGTCCATTTTAGCCAATCAGCGCGCTGTGTTCAGGTCAGGTGACAAGGCTACTTTCACTTTGAAAAGACGTACTAGCTAAGAGGAGTTTCGTCAAAGCTGATTAAAAGTGATCGAGGATGGATAATTTCGACAAACTTGATGAACCTGTGATATCTTCTTCAGGGCATAAAAGGAAAATAAAAGCTGAAAGGTTTTCATGGATCCTTGTGAAAGCAGCGCGTTACAATGGTGAGGGAAAAGCTCTGTATTGCGTGTAATCACATCCATAATCTATGATCACAACAACAACAACCTTTCTCAGGCATCTGCATTGTCATCTGAGGAGATTACAAAGATTAAACGAGTGTTTTTTTTTTTAACTCTAAAACATGAAATGTGGAGTTATCTGCTTTTTCCAAAAAAACGACTGTTGGAGTTATCTGCTTTTGCTATAAAATAAACATTTAATATGTAAAAAAACATACTTTCAATGAACTTTAATTTTGTAAATTACCTGTATTTGTTTCAGTTATATTACTTAATCAAAACAACCCAACTGCAGTTTGATTGATATTACCTGGAATGCGCAATAAAAAAAATGTGATTTCTGAAAATAAATAAAAATGGAGTTATCGGTTTTTGTAAATGAACTCTTCATACAATATATAGGCCTGTATTTTTTCTCTTTGCTGCATGCTTGATGGATAAAGGGATTTGACAGAGAGAACATGTTGGAGGATCTTCCCCGAGTATTAAAAACGTGTGTCATCCTATTAAGAGCAATTCTACAGCGGGTATAAACAATCTGGTCCCATCGTTCCTTTGTGTGAACTTGAGCGGTGTTTTTTTTTTCCTGTTGTATTCCTTTTCTCTTGTTTTATCCTTTTATTTTGAGTTAGTTTTAGTTAGTGTGCTCTGTTTGCCATGTAGAAACAATCAATTACCTGCTCTTTTGTGATTCCTCAGTTTGGGAATGCTGAGAGTTTTAACGTTGTGATTGAACAGGATGGAGAGGAAGGGTTAGGTAAGCTCTGTCATATACATTAGTGCCACCCACTGTAATTTTATTTTGGTAAACAGTGTAGTTAAGATACGACGTCTCGGACATTGAAGATTTTTTCTTTCTACATTTCTTTTGTGCTAGCTAGGTTTAGTTGTAAATGGGTTAGAAAGATTCCTTTGTTTTTTTATTTTCTTTTATCTGGCACGGTCCCTTCCCTTTGTCCTCCCCCAGTTTCTAAGTATGCTAAACTTTCCGATGTTTGGCTGAAACTATTGTTTTCCTTCTTGTTTATAAATAATTTTCTTTATAATATTTTTCCTTGTAAATATTTATTGGTTACAGCCTGTTAGCTCACTTGTCCTTGTAGTGTCTAGTTTCTCTTATTCACTTTTTCCCAGTGTTTTTAATGATGACAGTTGCAACTGGCCTAATGCTGCCCTTCTTACCCCTAGACTAGACCTTTAAAGGGGTCATTTTCCATTTTCCACAAGTTGATATGATTCTTCAGGGTCTTAATGAACAGTTTATAACATACTTTGGTTAAAATGTCTCAAAGATAGTGTAAACAACACCCTTTTTACCCAGTCAAAATCAGCTCTTTTCACAGGAACCCGTTTTGGTGCATGCCCCTTTAAATGCTAATGAGCTCTGCTGACCCCGCCCCTCTCTTCCGTGAGGTGACGAGCTGTTCTCATGAGACTGTTTACTTTAGCCGCGGAACTTGCTAACTAGCACATTATTAGGAAAGGTAATTTGCAAAGATTCATAAAAGAACTTTATACTCACTTCTGGAGGTGAAGCTGGATCACAAATGATTCACACAAACATATAGGCAGATCAGGGGCACATTCCTTTCAAAAACAAATGTAATCCACTGTGTCTTCAGCGGCTCAGATGTTGGGAGTAAATGACGACTGCTATGTTCATTATTATATCCAACAACAAAACACTCACTCGGCCAGGTGTCTGCGTGTGCGCGACTGCTCGGCGCGGTACGACTGCGCGATGCAGAAGGTGTCGCCCAGCGCAGGGAGGCAGGTCTCCAGGTAGAGCTGAGACGACTGCGTCAGGTACGCGTTCTCACCGAAGTAGTTGAGACCGAAGAGCGTGGAGCCGCCCTCCACCTGCGTCTGCACCAGAGTGGGCGGAGTTATCTGAGAACGACAACAAACAAACATCTGTGTTTACTAAAACAAACAACATCCTGTGCCTCAAAATGAGATTTTGCACAATTACGTATATAGTTGACCCAGAAATGAACATTAGCTGAATGTGTCCTCACTCTCAGGCCATTTAAGATGTAGATGAGTTTGTTTCTTCATCAGATTTGGAGAAATGTAGCATTGCATCACTGTCTCAGCAAAGGATGCTCTGCAGTGAATGGGTGCCGTCAGAACAGAGTCCAAACAGCTGATAAAAACATCACAATAATCCACAAGTAATCCACACCACTCCAGTCCATCAGTTAACATCTTGAGAAGACAAAAGCTGAAACAAATCCATCATTTTTAACTAAAATACATAATCTATAACATAGTCCATAATCCAAAATAACGCTTCCTCCAGTGAAAAAGTGGTCTGGTCTGAATCAGGTGAGAAATCTGCACAGATCAAGCACCGCTTAGGAGCCAAAACTAAAGTACAAAACGGCTCTAAACAAATACTGTATGTGGCTGGATTTTGATGTGAGAGACAACGGGAGATGCACTTTCTCACTGGAGGAAGCGTTATTATGGATTATGGACTTATATTTAGGCCAGAAGGAACTGTTTGAAGTTAAAAGTGTCTTAATAATGGATTTGTTTCTACCAAACACGCAGCTTTTGGGTTCTCAAGATGTTAACAGATGGACTGGAGAGGTGTGGATTATTGTGATGTTTTTATCAGCTGTTTGGACTCTCATTCTGACGGCACCCATTCACTGCAGAGCATCCATTGCT
>JAFVLL020028365.1:0-43590 GCA_021397915.2 Tor tambroides
GGCCAAAGGCATTAAAGAAGAGACAACAAGACAGGAAAGCCAACTCAAGGACAAACTTCAGAAGAACGTGTTTGATGACAAGATGAAGAAACTAATTGGTTACTCAGGTAACATTCCTCATGCAAGAGGATTCAGATTGAATCAGACGCCTGATTATGGTCCAGGAGCAGCGGGTGGAGCAGGACGGGATGAGGGAGTGAATTTTAGAGGGCGAGATGAAACAGATACTGGTTTCAATGAACAATCAAAAGATGATTCTAAACATGACAGTAAAGGTGCTCATACTGAAGAGGAGACATGCTCTATTTGTATGGACAGCTTTACTGACAAGACAAAACTGAAATGCGGTCATGAATTCTGTCGAGAATGTATTAAGATGTCAGTGGAGAGTCTGGGATCCATCTGTCCTGTCTGTAAGGAAGTGTTTGGGAAATTGGAGGGAAACCAACCAGAAGGAACAATGACTGTAAGAAAGAGCAGATCGAGTCTCCCTGGATATCCACACTGTGGCACTATTGAAATCACCTACAACATACCCAGTGGTATTCAAACGGTAAGAAACTTAATTCATCTTCTTTTTAGCACATCATATTGTTTAATTTCACATAACACAGCCGTTGCAAAAGACAAAATGTGTGCTGTAGTGCCTGTTGAAAACAAAACAAACAAAATAAGGTATTTTATTGTTGGATTTAGGTCTGAGGTATATTTAGTTTTTCTGCATGCCATTATGACTTGCTAACCCTGTGAAAGACAAAGAAGTACTGTCATGGGGTTATTTTTCATTTTTGCATTGCTCCGTGATCCTCATGCCTGTGACCCAGAAACCGTTCAAAGTCTGCTATGGTAAAGGACATCTCAGTTGTCTAATTGCACTGTGAGGAGGTGAGGATGGAGCTTGCTAAGTGTGCTTAACTGAGGAGACAACAGGTATATCCTGTGTTGAAGTCGTTCTGTCAAAACACCTGATATGCATAAATTCTCCCCCTCCTTCTCGTGTATTACAATACAGTAATTTTAGTCCATATTTTACCTTTGCAGTGTAGATAAACCATAAATATTTCATATTCAACCAGGGTAGTTTTTTTTTATTATTAATTTTTATTATGAATTTCTTAATTAACCAAACTTCAACAGCATAATAATATACCAATTTACAGACATGTCATCCTTCAGTTTCTCAGTCCACGTTTCATTTTCTTGCATCCTATCCTTGAGTGATAGTTGGGAAGGACTAGGAGGCAAGGAAATGAAGCAAGAATAGAAAACAATAATGCACAGTTTAAGAAATAAAACACTCTGGGTTACCATCAGCCATTTAACAAAGCACTCCTCAAAATGCCCATCCACTGTCTTGTAACAATATGATTCTTAATGCTTTGTGTAATGTGTAATTTGTACTGTGCTTGAGAAAAAACAGACAACAGAAGTAGACTTTGTGGTTCACATTCTGTAGTATGAAAAAGTTCCAATCCTTAAAATATAACTGTAGGCTATTGTGTGTAGGCTAAAAGACCTCTCATAACTAAAACTGGCTCTGCATTAAAATGACATCAGAGGCCTTCGGCATTAATATACTGTAATATGGCATTCTGTCCAGGTTTGTTTTGTGATAATGACTGGCTAACTGCACGTAATCCCTTGCCTGTAGTAAACAAATAGTCATGAAGGGACAGTGTATATGTTCTCATATTCTTGGAAATATATCACTATTAAAGTTGAAAAAAAAAAACACTTTTATCTAGAATCATTCACAATATTTGAAGTTCCAAAAACCCTACGACCAAATACTGTCTCGACAAAACAAAACATAATATTAGGTAAAAATGGGTGACTTATCACAGCAAAGTGTTATTTCTAAACCTTACATTTCTCAGACATCTGTGATCTCCTAGTAGGTACTTTTCTATTAGTTAAACATATATAAATTATGATATGCAAATTATGTAATTTTATAAAACTTATATATTTTTTATGATTATTTTTAGAATAAGCATCCAAACCCAGGAATGCGTTATCAGGGGGCAAGTCGTCATGCGTATCTGCCAGACAACCATGAAGGAAATGAAGTGCTCAGACTGCTGCAGAGGGCTTTTCATCAGAAACTGATATTTACTGTTGGGAAATCTACAACTTCTGGTTTAGATAATGTCGTCACCTGGAATGATATTCTTCATAAGACCAACATATACGGTGGGCCTGAAAGGTACAGTCTGCTTTTAATATCTGCCTTCAATTTTCTATCATGTTCTGCAAAACCAGTGATCAAGTAATCAAAGTATATTCTTGAATTTCTATTTTTTTCTGTCTACAGTTATGGCTATCCAGACCCTGACTATCTAAAGAGAGTGAAAGATGAGTTAAAAGCCAAAGGCATTAAATGAGATTTTGATTTACATGTCCTGAAGAAAAACTGTGTAATAGGTGCAAATTAACCAGATATCAACATTTATTAATTTAAAGTTAAACAAACAAATAAAACATGAATCTGCAAAATTATTCCACCCTCTAACTCAAGGGCAGGGTTTACCAAACTGGGGTTTGTAAGTTCATGAAAAGATAATGATTATTTTGATCATAAAAATTTAAAAATTTAAATAAATGCAATAGGATAGCACAATTAAATAAATTAAATTGAAATAGTGTGATTATCCAATAGAAAAACTGCAGTTGACTGTATGTACTACTGCTATTACATTAAAGGGATAGTTCACTTTGAAATTAAAATTTGGTATCTATCAGCTTACCCCAAGGGCATCCAAGATGTAGGTGTCTTTTTTTCTTCAGTAGATCCAATTTTGATATTTTTAGGTCAAACTGTTCTAGTCTGTCAGTCATATAATGGCGGGTATAGGTCACTGTCTCTATAAGAGGGAAAAAGAACATGCACAGAGAAATCCAAATTAAACAATTCCCCATCGTAACTACACATTGATGGCGTGTGACGTGTGTGTGACATGCATGCGCGTGCTCTTAGTCTTAGTCTGCGCAAGAGATCACTTCCGGCGCTTTCCGGCGCTTTCCGGCGCTTGCGCAGACTAAGCCAGAGCGCGCGCACTCAGGATAAACACGTCACACACCGGATGCGTGCGCGCACTCAGATCACTTGGACATGGTTGTGTGCAAGAGGTAAAAAACAATATAAATACTGTTCGTTTTCTCACACAAACCGCTCGTTTCGTGTCTTAGGCCAGCAATGTGTAGTTACGATGGGGAATTGTTTAATTTGGATTTCTCTGTGCATGTTCTTTTTCCCTCTTATAGAGAGAGTGACCTATACCTGCTATTATATGACTGACAGACTAGAACGGTTTGACCTAAAAATATCAAAATTGGATCTACTGAAGAAAAAAAGACACCTACATCTTGGATGCCCTTGGGGTAAGCTGATAGATATCAAATTTTAATTTCAAAGTGAACTATCCCTTTACGCACTAAATGAAATCTGAAGTGCTACACAACAGGACAAAGCTATACTGATACAATCCACCTTCACTCATACGGCATTTAAGGCTTCGGAAATTTATTACTAAAAAGTTATGTTTTATACAAAAATCTTATGTTTGTTATAGTTAACAAGCTTAATATTCACTACCAGTCAAAAGTTTTAGAATGGTAAGATTATTTTAATATTCTCTTCTGCTCATCAAGGCTGCATTAATTTGATCCAAAATACAGCAAAAACAGAACTATTTTGAAATATTTTTACAATTTAAAATAACTGCTTTCTATTTGAATATATTTTAAAATGTAATTTATTCCTGTGATCAAAGATGACTTTTCAGCATCATTACTCCAGTCTTCAGTGTCACATGATCCTTCTAGAAATTTTTCTCATTATTTTATATTGATTATTATATGTGTTGAAAACAGCTGTGTACTTTTTTAAAAATCTTTGATGAATATAAAGTTCAAAAGAACAGCATTTAACTGAAACAGAAAGATTTTGTAACATAATAAAGTCTTACTGTCACTTTTGATCAATGTAATGTGTCCCTGCTGAATAAAAGTATTATTTTTGTTTTTATTTGTATAAAAACAAATACACCCCACGAGGAGTGTTGCATCCTCCTGGGCTTAAGCCAGTGCTGCCTCTTTAACCACTGGCCACCAGGATGTTTTCATAGGGGTGGACAGGAAGAGGCCAGCAACCAGTCTGGGGAGGTAAAATAAATTAATTGCAACAGTTCTATCATACCTAAATTGAACTCTGTACAAAGGAAAAGCGGTGGTGGGGGGGGGGACTGTTCTCTTTTCAATCTCTATGTGCATAAATGTGAGAAAGGCGGAAGTCAACAGCACATAAATGCTAGAATGTAAAATTAGTTATTTTAATTTTCGTACTTTACAAATTAATGAAAAATTAGTAATGAAAATATGATGGTATTTTTCCATGAGTTCGCTACGTTAGCGATTATATGGTTCTCTAGCTTGTTTGGTAGATTGTTTACAGTTTTTTACAGTCGTTAGGACACATTTCTCAATACTTAAGTCATTTTTTCAAAACACTTCACACAGTTCTCCTAAACAATATCAGCTTGGCACAGCAGTTAATTTCACATTCAAAATGCACTAAAACAACCAAAACATTTCATACATGTCTCAAATCAGCTCATTCTTCCATAACACGAGCACTTAACACACTTTGTCACTCATAAAACATGGACCTAAAAAACCCCACTAACAACAGGTATAGCATTATGCAATATATGCTTTTATAAAATTTCTTGACAAAACAAGAATGCTACTCTCTACAGTTTATACAGTTTGTTTTTCCAACTGCTTACACACAACATCTTGTCACACAATTTCTGAAATCTGACACTCAAACAGCAGAAGCACACACCAAATCTGCAAAACCGCAATACACTAATTCTCAGCCTTTGACTCAGTTTTCAATTTCACAAAACACTTTTTGCAAAATACAACACACAATTCTCTATGTAACACACACAAATCTAACAGGAATTAATATTATGGGAAAGGTTTTTGAAAATGTTTGCTTTTGAGATGTGTTTGTGATATTTTGAATGCAGTGCTTCATTTTGCATTGTGTGTGTGTGTGTGTGTGTGTGTGTGTGTGTGTGTGTGTGTGAAAAACTGGCTTGTAGGTACATAGAGTTTTGCCATTGTTTTTGTCTGAGTGAGAGAATAATTTATGTAATTTGAATGATGTAGTTATTGAATGCACTTTGTGGCAAAGCAATGATAAATGATCCACAGTTTAGCCCACATTGACTGCTGTTGTGCTCACATTGTGATGAGTTTTGAAAAAGTGACCCAAGTATTGAGAAATGTGTCCTAGCGATTGTAAAAAAAACAAAAACAAACAACTGTAATACCGTAGTTTGTTGGATAGTAAGTCACCCACTATAACTAACATAGCGATAAACCTGTGTGTGAACTGATATTTGGCTAATATTGTAGATCTACCAATGTGTTGGGATTTGCTCAATATGATGTTAAAGGTAGGTAGGCGATTTCTGAAAGGCTGGTGATAGCAAGCTAGCTTTTAAAAGCAAGATCCCCGCCCTTCCTGCATAATCACTCTGCAAATTCACGCATCCTCCAAAACACACGAACGCACACAGGCAGATATCATGTCTGCGCAAACAGGGTGCAGAGGTATGCAAATACATATTTTGACAGGCTGACAGGGCAGCCTATCATAATCTTCAGGTCGAACATTTTGATTGGATGAACATTTTATGGTCCTACGGCGTACACAGATGATATAAATACATATAAATAAATTTAGAGCATTTAACTTAGTGATTGCTATCGGGATATGAAGAGACTTTCAACCAGCGTAACAAAAAATGTTTTTGAACCAAATCACCTACCCTGCCTTTAAGTGGCAGATTAGTGGGGTTTGTGCAGTTGAATATCTAAATAAGAGACATCCCCTGTCCCAGATGACGCAAAATAATTTAATAATTATAGTATGACCATGTGGTGAACTCATATTTAAACACAGTCTCCATGCTATGTACAAATGTTGTGTATACATATCCTTACAAGTACAATTTGGATGTATTATTTGTGTCTCCTACTCCATTTCATAAATTGCTCTTGAGAAATTTTATGCGTCTCAGGGATTTACACCCATGCCCTGTGCCATTCATATCATACACTCTCAGAAATAAAAGGTACAAAAGCCGTCACTGGGGCGGTACCTTTTCAAAAGGCACATGTTTGTACCTAAGGGGTCCATTTTGCTACCTTAAAAAGTACATATTAATACTTAAAGCGTACATAATTGAATCTAATAGGTACAAAAGTGTATCTTTTGAAAAGGTACCGCCCCAGTGACAGCTTTTGTACCTTTATTTCTGAGAGTGTATCAGAGTCTTTCCAGTGACAGTAAATTAAAAAAAAACATATAGTTAAAATATATATATATATATATATATATATATATATAATTTTACAGGGTTAGAAATAGTAACTGTTGGGATTTAACTTGGAATAAAATGCTTTGATACTTTTATTTTGGTTTTGTTTCCATAAAACAGTTGAATAAAACTATACCTTAGATCTAACCCTATTTCTTAACTACATTTATATAAAATGCAGAAATTATTTCTATTTTAGCAGAGATCTATTAATTCTATTTCTAGATACAACATAAAAGATGTTAAAAGCTAAAGGCAACCTCTTCTGTGGAAGAGCCTTTAATATCCTCTTCCACATCGACATCTAGTGGTGAATGTAAGCATACACAAGATATTACGATTTATTAAAAACCTACAAAATTATAAAAAAATTTGCGATTACGTTAATAAACTATTACTAAATGACATTTTCACAAGTTATTAATACTATTAACAAACTGAACCACTTTACTGGTGGTATTTACTACCATTCAGTTTAATATTTGTTAAAACATTTAAAATTAATATTTGTTTTTTACTGTTCTTCTTAATAGCACGTTTTGATCTAAATTTGTATTATTGTATACTTATACTGAATATTTTTTTAAAATCAAGGACCTGTCACAGGACTCAGACTTGGACAAGAGAATGACAATTAATATTGAGATTTATTGACAGTAACTGAGCAACAGGGAAATGGCAGATAAGTGGATAGATGAATGAGATTTTGGAGCAAAGTCAAACTTGGTAATGATAATGTTCAAGTCTTACAGGCAGCAGAAGATCATGGATGGAAGATGGATGGCAGGATAGATGCACACACCTCATAGCTTTGGTAAGTGATACACACAGGAACAACAGGGAGACATAATAAGAACAAATGCTGGAGTAATATTTGGAGAATATCACAGGAGTAAACGCTGGAGAATATCATAGGTAAATACTCCACTTTGTAGGAACGAGGCTGGATCCTGAACTGGTGCGAGGTGTGTGCTTTTATGAGATGCTGTTAAGGAGAACAGGTGCAAGTGATTGCTGAAAGTGTGCAGGTGAACAGAAGGAGGGATGATGGGAAATGCAGTGTTTGACGGTGACTGAGCTGGTGACTATGACAGGACCAAGCAAGAGTTAGCTAATTTAGTCTATTTAGTCTTTCTGCAGGATGATGTTATATAAAAAGTAAACCAGTACAATACATTAAAAAAGTTGATCTTTAGTCATCTCAGTCAGCAACAAACCCTCAAGTATCTCAAGTCATTCATCTGCATGCACATGTGCATGTGTGTGTTCTCCTCCAGATCTGTCAACAAAAGACTCTGTATTAACCATAAGGTATATTACAGTGATTTGCAGTATCCTACTTACCTGGTCATTGATTTCTCTCCTGATGTAAAGTTGTTAATAAACACCTTGTTTAAACTTTTTTTTATTTCAGTTTAAGTCTGTATGTGACACAGCTTCTGTACTTTTGTTTCTGCGAGCATAAAATTTAACAGCAGCCAAATGTAATTACGACTGCATCATCATAGAATCTATAATCATACAGTACCTACATATTTAAAGTGCTCAGCAATATTTATTGCCTCGGCTTTAAATAGGACATCTCATGTGTGAAAGTACTTTTAATAGAAAAGTACATTCTCACGAAAAAGTGCATGCTCATATTAAGAAAAAGAAAAAGACAATCCAAAGTAATGCTTTGTTCAATGCTGCAGTAAGTTCGATAGAAATTTGTTCTTTTGTCTTAAGATGAGTATACAGTAAGTAACGGTATCATTTGCATCTGAACCTGAACCTCTGGACAAACCTAGAGTGAATCATTAATATATAAACCAAACAGAGTTGGTCCAAGGAATGATCCCTGTGGGACAAAAATTGTACAGTCTCTTCATCATTGACGGTATCAAACGCCTTCTTTTAAAAATCAAGGAAGACAGCACTAACAACACCTACCCTGTAAAAACTGGATTTCATTTGTTTAACAAAACAACAGTTTGCTGTCTTTCTGGAATGGTGTGCCCCAAACCCAAGTGGGTAGGATGTAAGATTGATTGATTGATTGATTATTTTTTTTAAAGATGAAGTACACTAAACTGTAAAGGTCTGGGACCCGCTGCTGAGGATTGTTTGTCTGTTATTTATTTAAAGAAAGCAAATGCATGAGTAAGAAGTGTAATAGGATTTGTATAAAGAAATTTGTTTTGGAAAGAGTTTTGTAAAACTATATGTAGATTTATAGATTCTAGTGAGATGTGGGGAATGATTAGGAAGATGTGAGGAATTCACAAAAACAATAATTTATCAGTCTTTAATAAATTAGATAGATAGATAGATAGATAGATAGATAGATAGATAGATAGAACTGTCTGAATTCCAATGTTTTTTTTTATTAGCCATTCACAAATTAAGAATACCCCACTTCTATGTCTGGTGCCCAAGCTAAAACTTTGAAATTATTTCGGGTAACTATGCTACAATGTGTTCCGTCTTTCTATATCATGAGAAGGGTTTTTATATCCACTATGACTTATGTATTATATTGTAGAAAAGCCTAGGTATTGATCATATCACCCACCTCTAAGTATTTTAAACAAGGAGTCGCTAGAAAGTCAACTCATAATGATTTAATCCCCAGTAAGCAAGTCAGAGGCAATTGTGGCAAGGAACAAAAAAACATTTTGGTGGTAACAGGAGAAAAAAACCTTTTGGAGAACCCAGGCTACACCGGGGAACTAGCTAAGCATTTTAAACAGTCAACTTAAACATTAAAGGGGTCATCGGATGCAAAATTCACTTTACAAGTTGTCCACGCAGTGTTTTTTTTTTAAATCCCTATTTTAAAATCCCCTTCCTCAAATCAGGCTGTTCTGAGATTCCTGTCAGAATGACGTAGTTCTGTACAGGCCCCTCCCACGAGAGTTGATTGACAAGGCCGTCTTAGACCCGCCCTGAGAGAGCTGAGTGAACTGAGTGAGCTGAGAGGTGTCCGCCATTGTGTCGACTCCGATGCAGGGGAAGACAAGAATGTCTACGATTAAGCGATTGAGGTGTTTTGTTGTTGGATGTAGTTATGAATATAGAAGTCGTCATTTACTCCCAACATCTGAGCCGCTGAAGACACAGAGGATTAACGTTACTTTCGTTTTGAAGGGAATGCGCCGATCCCGATCTGCCTAAATGCGTCTATATGTTCGCACGAATCATTCATGATCCAGCTTCATCTACAGAAGAAGTGCGTATAAGGGTTTTTATGAATCTTTGCAAATCGCCTTTCCTAATAACGTGCTAGTTAGCAAGTTTCGCGGCTGAAGTTTACAGTCTGCTCGTCACTCCACGGAAGAGAGGGGCGGGGCGAGCAGAGCTCATTAACATTTAAAGCAACACAGATTAAAAAATAGCTCGCTGAAAACAGAGCTGATTTTGACAGGTTAAAAAAGGTGTTTTTTAAACTACCACTGAGAAATTTTAACCAAAGTATGTTATAGACTTTTCATTAAGGGCATCCGATGACCCCTGTAATAACAAGTGTCAACTTGTTTCTGATGTACTGAAGCAGTCCATGTGGAACACAAGAGGACATGTAGACAGTTGTAGAGTTGCATAGGTTGTGATCTGGGGGTTATATTCCAGAAAGCAGGTTATGTGATATACCCGGGTATGTTTAAGGCTAAGTAAGCAGATAAATTCAGCAGAGATAACTTTCAGGGTGTGTAAGTAATGATAGCAACTTATTCTTCAAGGTGCAGGGGTCCCTCCAATTTCTCCTGCAGGACTCAATTACGCCGTTAGCGAATTTCAAAGCATGCACCCACCTCGTAGAGGGCGCTCTTTCCAGAGTGATAGTGGCCAGGGGCCAGATGTGGAGGTTCCAGAATATTGGGCACGGATACCAAATTGGGGCCCATCACTGAGCATGAGCTCAGACTACCAAGTCTGGGTGGGCCACACTCTTAAAAATAAAGGTTCCAAAAAGGTTTTTTTGCAGTGATACCATAGAAGAACCATTTTTGGTTCCGAAAAGAACCATCCAATGTACAGTTCCTAAAAGAATCATTTTGAAGAACATTTTAAAAATCTAAAGAAACTTTTTCGACTATAAAGAACCTTTTCTGCATTCGAAAGGTTTCATGGATATTCAGGGTTCTTCATAGAACCATTGATGCCAATAAAGAACCTTTATTTTTAAGAGTGCAATACCAGCAGGACCAGTGTATATATTTATATATACACAACTGTCACTATGTTGTCCATCAGGATCAACACGCGCTTGCCCTGGATCAATGGTCGAAACCTCAGCAGGGCCAGCAATACTGTAGCAAGCTAAGGCAATTGATGCATCAGCACAGCGGAGGCCCTGTCCAGGAGCCCGGGCCTGTGTGCCCCTTGCATATATTTGAATTTATTGAGAGGATAGCCCCTTGAGATGTAACATCTCATTTTCAAGGGGGTCCAAAAACAAAATATTACAACATAAACAAAACAACCATACAAAACATGTACGCAACACAGACACAAACTAGAAGACATGCTCAACCAATCCCCTACACCCACAGCAGGATTATTAAATAATCAAAATCATACAAAAACAAAATCAACATAAGAAAACTTACAAGCATGCACAAGTTAGTTTAAGATGAGAAAATAGAAATGACCTAAAGCAATAAAGGGAAGTAACAGATCTCAAAGATTGGGGAAGATTATTCCAATCGTAAGGAGCTTTAAATTGAACAGACCTGCGTCCGGCTTCACTAAAAATTCTGGGAACAACGAAAAAAGGAAATTGCAGATGTCTAAGTGAATAAGAAGATCTATATGGAATCAAATACTGTTTCAGATACCAAGGACAATCATAATAGACACATTTAAAAATAAACAGAAACCAATGAAATTGTCTTCTTGATTTAGGGTGTAACCAAATAAGCATTTCATACATATGACAATGATGAGTACGATATGGACACCTTAACACAAATCTACACAAAGAGTTATAAACCACATTGAGAGGCTTCAAATAAGTATCAGAGGTATTTTGATAGACTATATCGGCATAATCAATAATAGGTAATATAACCTGAGAAATAATTATTTTCCTAACTTGACATGTAAAACAATTAATTGAACGATGAAGTAAGCGCAAACAACCACATGTTCTATTAACAATATAATCAATATGAGGCTTGAAAGTAAGTTCAGGGTCAATCCAAAGACCAAGATATTTAAATGAATCAACAGCCTCAAGAGATAAACCATTATCAAAAGTAATATTCAAATCAAAAGAAAAAGAACGGCACCAACATGTGCCAAATAACACACAGCAAGATTTCTTCTTGTTCACATAATGAGAGTTTGAGTGGCTAAAGACTCTCTGAGGACCACAGCTGGAGAATTACAGAAAATAGTTGAGTCTTGGGGTCAGAAAACCTTTAAAAAAAAAAAAAATGTCAAACAGCACCTACATCACCACATCTTGTTTGGGAGGGTTTCAAGAAATATTCTCCTCGCTCATCCAAAAACAAACTCCAGCATATTCAGTTATCAGACACGACTGGAACTTCAAATGGGACTGGCTTCTATGGTCAGATGAAACTAAAAAATGAGCTTTTTAGCAGCAAACACTCAAGATGGGTTTGGTGAACACAGGGATAAAAAGTACCCCATGTGTACAATGAAATATACTGCTGTATTTTTGATGTTGTGGGCCTATATTTCTGCTGGAGGTCCTGGACATCTTGTTTAGACATGGCATCATGGATTCTATCAAATACCAACAGATAAAAAATCAATAAGTGACTGATTCTGTTAGAAATCTTATAATGGGCTATGTTTGGATCTTCCAACCGGACATTAATCCAAACACAAACCTCAAAAACAACACAAAAATGGGTCACTGAGCAAAAAAACCAAGCTTCTGCTATGGCCATTCCAGTCCTCTGACCTGAACCCTGTAGAAAATGAGTGGGGTGAACTGAAGAGAAGAAGCCCCAACATATGGAGCTGGGAATCTAAAGGGTCTGGAGTGATTCTAGATGAAGGTATTGTCTCTGATCTCTTGTCAGGTGTTCTCTAACCTCATCAGGCATTATAGGAGAAAATTTAGAGCTGTTAAACTGGCAGATGGAGGTTTCAAAAAGTATTGAATAAAAGGGTGTCGTTAATTGTGGCCAATGTGTATTAGAGAAAAACATTTATTTCATAATGATATTTCCTCCCATTTTAAATTCTTATTCTCCAATGAAAGGATAGATTTTTGTGAATTTTTAAAATAAAAGATCAAAAGGATTAACAATGCAGATTAATTTTCTCAGCATTCTTTGATCATATTTACCAAGGGGTGCCAATAATTCTGACCACGACTGTATGTGCTGTTAATTTCATAAAAGTCTGTGTGGCTGTAAGTCAGTTGTAGTTGTTGTATTTCTGCTCATCTCTGCTCTTATTTTCTGTTTTCCTCTTATCTTCAGTGATTCTGATTGTCAGCCACAGGTGTCATTACTAAGAGTCAATCATCACTTGTAGACTGAATCTTGAATATGCAAGTTTTGTTGGAATCATACCAGCACACACGCACACACACACACAAACAAAAACACATGCTGGTTCACCAATATACCAGCATCCCAAGCTGCAAAACGTACCTTATGCTCGTCCACCAGCACGTCCGCTTCCTCCCATGCTTGTCCCAGCGTGCAAAACATACCTTATACTGGTGACCAGCAATGCAAGATTTTTCAGCAGGGCTTATACTGATATGCCTGACCCTCAAAAGCAAACCTGTTTAGAAATGTTAAGTGGTAGACTAATGCAAGCCCTTTCTGGGGTTCTTGGCACTGGCCTGGTAAACAGACTGCATTGCTTTCCTGCAGGCAGCTTGACACTTTAGCTTGGCTTTACCTCCTCTATCCACTGGGTGGCAGTATCATATACTATGAGTTTCACACAAATACCATAACAAGATATATTTCAGAGCTTCAGACAGTTATATAACGCTTAAGTAGTAAAACCTACCTTTATACAGGTCTTTATTTCATTGCTGTATAATAGGTGAAGATCACATAACACAGGCCTGCCACAATTACAGTAGTTTATTTTATAATTTATTTAAAGGGTCATTAACATTGAACTGACTTCAAAGGCACTTCCTCACTTTTTGTTGATCTTGTCGACCCTTTATCCTGTTTTGACAAGGACTCACAAAAGCCTAACTCAGGGAGACAGGTAGCACTTTCCAAAAACAACAACTCCGAGGGAGTTTAAAGTTGTTGAGACAAAGAGTGCATTGTGCATTTTCCCATGCCTGAAACATCTCACAGTTTGTAGTCAAATAAGGGCGATAGAACACAATGTACTCATAACATGGCTTTTTTTTTTCAGCGCTATGAACTATATGCCTGTACCATGGTATGAAAATACTGATTACTTTTAACGAAAAACATCCTGAATGTTCATCTCAAATTTTAGAATGTAATTAAGGAATGGATATAACCATTTTCACTGGATTAAGATTCAGCTAAGTCTAATGTACAATACTGATATTTATTGTATTACTGAATGTACAAGATTATAGTCTGCACTACAATGTTAGCATTTAAGTGAATGTTTTGAGTAAATGTTATATGTGACCATGGACCACAAAACCAGTCTTAAGTGTCAGTTTTTTTAAATTGAGATTTATACATCATCTGAAAGCTGCATAAATAAGCTTTCCATTGATGTATGGTTTGTTAGGATAGGACAATATTTGGCCGAGATACAACTATTTGAAAATCTGGAATCTGAGGGTGCAAAAAAATCAAAATATTGAGAAAATCGCCTTTAAAGATGTCCAAATGAAGTTCTTAGCAATGCATATTACTAATCAAAAATGAAGTTTTGATATATTTACAGTAAGAAATTTACAAAATATCTTCACTGAACATGATCTTTACTTAATATCCTAATGATTTTTGGCATAAAAGAAAAATGGATAATTTTGACCCATACAATGTATTTTTGGCTATTGCTACAAATATACCCCAGCGACTTAAGACTGCTTTTGTGGTCCAGGGTCACAGATATCAACTTAAGAGAATCTGCTGATTAAACAGCTTCATTATGCTGATTATATCTGTTTCATTATAGGAGGCTGTGAATGAAAGTGAGTGAGTGTTTCAGGATGAATGTCTGGAATGTTCCGATGACAGAAAAGCAGAGTGATACAAATAGGGAAACACCCCAGTGCTGTTACACTGTATTTCAGTCACACTGTATGGAGCACACTCAAATTTGAGGACCAACAGTTATATGAATGAATGAATGAATGAATGAGTAAATAAATAAGGACGTCAGTCATATAGAATAATAAGGAAAGGTCCAAGGTTGTAACATTACACCCTGAATTGTTTCATAGTGGTTGTTTTTATTTCAGATCACACTGAAGTGGTCTGATGATCTCTCATTCTCATCGCTCGGTGGTCTGGCCATGAGCAGGGGACAGTGAGGACGAGTCCTGGGGAATCAGACACATGGACTGCTGTTGCATGGTACAGTTACTGTGCAGAAATGAATACTGTGCTACATATCATTTTTCACCGATGTACTTCAAATGATTTCTTATTGGCTTCATGTTGATGGTTCTTATGTAATCTGACTTATGCACTCTCAGAAAGAAAGGTACAAAGGAGTTTGTGCTTCAAAGAACAAATTTGTCCCTTTCCATTAAATGTGTTTTAGAAATCTGCACACTGGAAAACCTTTCAAATCATTTTGTAGCTGCCTTTTATGGTTATGGTTAATATTCCTGTTTTTCATGTTTACATAAAGGCACTAAGCCCAAGACATCTTTAAATAACAGCAGACAATTTTACTTGCTCAAAAAATTGAATTTGCTCTCATTTATTTTTCTATTTTTCATCATTTGAAAGTTTAAAAAATGTAAATGTATATTGTGTTTTGAATGGACAGGTTAATATTTGAAATCACGTTTTTGGAAGTTTTCTTTTCATTGCAATCTTTCACTGTATTATAAAATAACATATTTGAAAATCCATAACTGATGAGATTTTGCTGTGAAATCCCACTAAAACTATATGCAGTATTCTTCTCTAGATTATTTCACTCAAATAAACCACTGAAAGCTTTTCATAGCTTTCACGTTTGTTGGAATTCACAGCACATAATTTCCCTGTGTGATTGCTTATTAATAATGTTCCTTTGATGCACTGTGGGGGAAACAAACATAAAATGCCATATTAAGGCATTTCAAGGCTGCAAAGTATTAGTTGACACCCAGACTTATACGTCCAAAGCTCAGGTCAAAGATTCAAAGAATGTTATTTACATGCAATTTTCCTTGGGATATTTAATGTTATGCCCTAAATATAAACATATCCATCTGCTGACTGGAACTAAAACGTAATAAAGGTTAAATATATTATTATATAAGGTGATTTCTGCCAGGGCATTATTTGTTAATCATATTAACAAATAATATTAACACGGAATCAGCCACAGAATCAGCCTTCATATTAACACAGTGCATTGTGCCCTATTTTTACAGACTTTTCTTAGAGTGTGGATAATATACATAATTTTTTTTTCTTTCCCTATTGTCATTCAGTATTGTGTTTTTACTGTTTGTTGGTGTGGCAGACTTAAAGTTGTTATTTACTGCTGTTGGTCACAGTGAGATTCTGGGATAAACTCATTTAGTTGCACAACAGGATTTGAGCTGAGCTCCGAGTGCATGGTAAGCAGTTCTGCCCTTATGGAGAAAAGGAATAATTGTCCCAAATGTTGCCAGCTAAGTGTTTCCTTTTTTTTTTTTTTGGAGCCCTGAGCAAAATAAAGACATTTCTCAATCCATGTACATGTTTATCCCAGTGTTTATTTGTGTCTTACTGTAGGCTACGCTTGGTTTTGGTTTAGATGTCTCTTTCCGTTACAGCCTGGGAGAAACAATAAACAGCTCAAATATGTCTCACATTTAGTTTTCATACTACAAAAAAAAAAAAAAGTTGTTTACATGTCCTTTTATTGATGTATTATTCTTGATTACTAGATCACTCTCACAGTGATCAGTACATACGTGAAAATGAAACTATACTATAGTAAAAAGGATGCTGTAGAGTCTTTTGTTTCATTTATTTTATTTGTTAAATTCTTTCTTTCTTTTTTATGTAAAAAAAGGAGAAAGTTTTCTGTGAGTGTTGTGGTTAGGGTTATGTTTAGAATTAGAGAACAGAATATAGCTACAGCTGTGAAAACATTTCCCCCTGACATATAGGAATACAGTTTTTATACTGTGTCCTTATCATCATCATCATCATCATCATTAACAATAAACAACGAGAAGATCCATCGTTAAAGTGTAGCTTCATTAAATGTAAAATTCCATAAAAGATCAAGTAGGCTACCACAAATATTGATTCCTTTTCTCAAAATAAGTATTTTCAGTATTTGGTGTTTATGTTTGTAAATTAGACGATAGCTTCAATGGCGTCGTTAAAACTCTCAAAGTAGTCAGTTTCGCAATAATAAATCTCTAATCTTTATGATGCATTATAGGTGTCGTATTTCTCGGCGTCGACTCAACGCACGCGTCGCTGATTGGATGAGAAGCGTTGTCGACATCACATGAGCCAATTACGAAGCTCCGCGCTGATCCATCGATTAACAAGGGGATGGAGCTCTTCTCCTGACGTCACACAGCGGCCAGTCGGGCAGTCAGATTCGTTCTCGCGAATCGGTTCTTTCGAACAGTTTGATTCATTTGATCGGTTCATCGGTTCTTTTACGTCCACACCTGATTTTTCCATGCTTCAAACATGCTGATAAATATATCTGTTTATTAAATACGAGCTTGCCACTCAATTATTGCCTCATTTTGTGGCAGACCTGACTAAACGAGTGGTGCAGTAAATTTGTATTACTATTATTTTATTATAATAACAACAATCAGTTCTATTAAAATGCAATAAAAAACGAAACTGGGAGATGTTATTTATTTGTTTGTTTTTTATTGATTTAATTTTAAATAAAATGTGAATACAATGTGATATTGATGGTATTTCCCTGCAGTATCTAATCGCTCGAGAAACGATCGCACCAGAGCAGTTGGATTTCTTGAACCGAACTATGTCCGACTCGCGAACCGGTTGATGCAAAAGTGAACCGGTTCACGAGTCCGAACATCACTAGTTCGGGATTGGACCACACATTTCGCCCAATCTGTGTTACCAGCAGCAACAGAGAGAATCGGCTCACATTCATAGGTGTCATTGGCACAGAGCGGAGCGCTGGCTGTCATCCTCAACAAAGGAATGGTTTGAGCGCACTGTCTCCATGGTGATGCCGTGTATCAGACATATATCATCCATAGGTTGTGCCATGCATTCAAGGAATACGTGAATCGCGCGTGCCAGAAGAAGCCTTTTGCGCCAGTGTGCGCATTTGGAGAGGCGCATCAGCCGTGATCAGACTGCAGCTTTACTGGATCATCGGACCTTGCTTTTGCATTTTATTTGGCTCTTTTGTTCCTGGCCTTTTTTTTTCTTCTGTTGAAATATAATGTTGCGCTTCACAGCTGGCAGGCTGCTTGTCGGATTGTTCTTTTTGGGTTTTTTGCACAGTTTGGAGGTGGTTCTTCCAGCAAGGGTAATAGATGGTGAGTGTATTTGGCATATGTATCATCATACAACACCCACAATTCAGCAACTGTTGCCGTGCATTTAGACAGCGCATCAATACGGCGCATCCTTTGAGACCCAAACTGCGTTAAATCAGAGTTTCTTTCGCTATGCGAACCGAATGTCACCAGTAAGAAAAAAGGTAGATGGCAGATCTCATAATAGATTAGATAACGGTTTAGGTTGAAGTAGCCAGCGCATACATCACATAACCAGCTCAGGAGTGCAGATACATTGATAATCTGTGGATGAACCATCACAGCGCACATGCCCAGAATACAACGTGACACATGCAACTTTTTCACATCAGATTTCACATCATGTGCACTGATCTTGCACCAGACAAAATGCCTGTTATTGACCATTTGGAGATGCAAAAATATAAATAAACGTCAAATTGTGAGCCTAGAACTTCTTTTGCAGAAGAGGCATTGTCATGTCCAGCTAGTCATTTTGATGAGGTCCAGTCCTCCTTTAATGAAGGAGATTGTTTGTTTGGTGTGTTTTGTTGAATCAGAACTCTCTCATGAGTAGCTGCCAACATCTGCAGTCCAACAGGCCCTCTCCATTAGTGACCTATGTATTTGTACAGGAAAGGAAGGAATGGTGATCTTTGGACTGAAATGCATTATGGATTGCTGCTTCTTTGAGCCTTCACATCTCTTTGAAAGCTTTGCTGTCTGTCTGTTCTGTTGCGCATTATTTTTACACACACGGTCTGTGCTGAAGCTCAGAAGTTGAAGTGCTTTGAGCAGACAAATGAGCTTCAAGGTGCAAGATTTGTGATATGGATATATTAGGAATCATCTAGAATTGCAACACACTGTCATCTTGTGAAGTTGTTCATTCTGCTTTTAGTGCTGGGAATGCTGTTCTGAAGTCAGCAAACTGATGATGAATGTGCGTTTGAACTTGTTTGCATGCAAGTAAATCCTAACTCTGGAAACACCTACATACTTGTTTACTTAGCTCTGCAGATGAGGACAAAGCACAGACTTTGTTTCTATATAAAGCTCCTGATAATTACTACAGACTATCCTTGCTAACTGACATTAAACTTAAAAAGTAACACTTTTTATTAATTATTTTGACATTGAGAACACCCAAAGGGAGATTTTGGCAGACTGAACTAACAAGTTTGTTCCTTCGCAAAGTATCTTTGCAGACATACTAACCTACATACATATTTATCTAATTGTTTACATTGTTTTGCTATTACAAATGAAAAAAAAAAAATGCTTATTAGTTTGATAAAACCTAAAACATTTTCTTAAAGGCGTAGTTCACCCAAAAATGAAAATTTGCTAAAAATGCACTCACCCACAAGTCATTTAAGATGTAGATGAGTTGGTTTCTTCATCAGATTTTTAGAAATATACAGTAGCATTGCATCATTTGCTCAGCAATGGATGCTCTGCAGTGAATGGGTGCCGTCAGAATGAGAGTCCAAACAGCTGATAAAAACATCACAATAATCCACAAGTAATCCACACCACTCCAGTCCATCAGTTAACATCTGATGATAACAGAAGACAAAAGCTGCGTGTTTGTAAGAAACAAATCCGTCATTAAGATTGCTTATTTAAGGCTAGTCGTCTGTTCATAATATTGTGTTTGTTTTCAGTGAAAAAAAGTTGACTTGTCTGAATCAGGAGAGAAATATGCACAGATCAAGAAGTCCAAAAACAGTTCAGAGCAGTTCTAAACAAATATGTGGCTGAATTTTGATGTGAGAGGACAGCAGGGATGGACTTTTTCAATGGAGGAAGCATTATTATGGATTATGGACACCATTATAGCAACATTTTAAATTTAAAAGACCGTAATGATGGATTTATTTATTTTATTTAAAACACTGCAGAGAATCCATTGGTGAGCAAGTAATATAATGCTAAATGTCTCCATGTTTCTAACAGACTTCAAAGTGCAGTTAAAATTACTCTGACAATAACACAAAATTTTCTCACAATAGCTTTTACCGCTGTATAGAATATGCATTCTCACTGAGCTGAAAGACTTCATGGTCAGTTCAGTGGCTGGCTAAGCTCATCAATGGTGTTAATTAAGGGGCCCCTATCAGAGAAGTACACAGAAGGTTGCTGTTGTCTCTGGGGTCCTTTGAGGTGATGCACACTTTCGTCTCCCTCTTAAACCAACCTCTAAAACAAGGAATTAAAATAAAAATGATGACAGGCAAATGTATAGTTTAATTAATAGTGAGTAGTGACAGACTAATATTTTAAGATGAATATTTTAAGTTGTCACTGACATGGCCGTGGTCCAAAATCTGTCATCCGTAGATAGTAAGATAAGAAATATAATACATTTGTAATGACTTTTGAATTAATATGGTGTAAAATTTGTTTCACTTGGGTGAAGCTGGAGTATGTAACGTTAAAATACTTTGTCGTATCCCAACTTAACATGCAAGTATAAGAAAGCCATTTGTCCTCTCAAAAGCGCAAGCACTGTGACTCTGTAACGCCATCTAAACACCCTGAGCAGCTCAACGCCAACATTGGCTCAACCCTGAGTTTGGAAAGCCTTTTGGAAAATAGTTATTATTTTTGCAGTTCCATTTGGTGATGTTAGTGATGCAGAAATTGCACTTCATCTGTAATTTTAGCAATTTATTGTGCAGTACAGTTGCTCTCGTTGAATTGTGTTATGTGTGTTTTGCCATTACATAGGCCATCCAGCCATATGTTCTCCAGAAAAAGTGACATTAGTCCACCAGAACCAATGTGACTTTATAGTGGATGTTTTGGTAGAAACTGAGTAGAGACTAAAGGGATCATTTACTCGCCGTTCTATAATCTTATGGCTTTTCTTCTCTCATAAAACACAAAAGGAGATGCTCCTGCAATTACAATGACAACATATGATGACTAAAATCCCAAAAGTTTGTTCATACGACCCATGCGCTATACTCCAAGTCTTCGGAAGCCATATGATTGCTTTGTGTGAGAAGCAGACCAGCTGAGAGGATAAAGATTTTTTTTTTTTTACTGTTGTGCTTGGGTTGAACAAACTTCCACTTGAGTCCGTTCAGCCAGTTTTGTTTGCAACCAATGCCTTTATATTTTTTGACAGGTAACCTACCCCCTAAGGGGTTGACATTTCAAGAGTTTGAGTTGATAGGAAACTCTTAATAAGAGCTGAAGAGATATTATACTGTACACGTTCTGCTTAGCCCAGGAAAGACGGAAATAAACAACGTTGAGACAGACGAGTGTGTTCCCCACCCCCAACCTCAGTCTCCTTCACTCAACTGTGAAACACATCTGGATAGGGAAAGGCCATTTGTTTGGAAGTGTGCATGTGGAGAGGGTGGAAAAGAGGGTGGATATTCTCTCAAACACCCTTTACACACTGATCGCACCCTTAGGCTCAATGCATTTGTTTTGAAAAATATGTTTGGTGGAGAAATCTGCAATCCCAGAAATGTGAAATATTGGAAGGAAGAAAGTAGCATGGATTGGGGAAGGGTGCATGTAAGACCTTTGAGCTGAAGTAAGATGACAGGAGAAAGACTGAGCTGCTCTTCCCCCTCTTTCATCCATCCTCCCCCCTGGCTGTGTGGGTAATGTTGCATGATGTGCTTTAATGATCTTAACTAGATAATTAGGTTTGGTGTGTGATTAGGGCACATTGTTTGTTCTATAAGTTTAAGGCTAAACCGAAAATGGCAAATCTGTCATCACTAACTCAATTTGTTTGACTGTTTTTCTTCTGTAGAAACTAAAAAAGGAGAAATTTTAAAGAATGTTCACACTGCTCTTTTCCATACAATAACAGCAGTAATGACCAGAGACTGTCAAGTTGCAAAAAGGACACACACACACACACAGACAAAACACACTATAAAAGTATCAGAAAAAGTTACTTTTATGGGTTCCCACTTCCCACAGTCATGGAATCTAAACAACATAGGCTCAATGAAAAAACGTGCCTCTACTTACATTTTTGCAAAACTCCAAAACATACCAATACATGAATTCTCTGAATTCAAATCTAGTTTCGGTAAAACACCAACAACTTTTATTCCTTTTCACACAAATTGTGATGACAGGCAGAGATTATCAGTTAATAAAGACTTATTTTTGCACGGTTTCTTGCAAAATTCTGTTATGACCTCAAAACACTTTTGTCATAGTACATGATTTCTGAACCAGTTTTGATGTTTGCATCACATGACCAACTCTGTATACAGTATATGGATTTTCTGACTTAACATTCTTTTTTGGAAGTTCACTTACAGAATTGCACTTGCAATACAGAGAGCTCTGATATGAGTCCCATGAAACACAAGTCATGATAAAAGAGCTCAAACAGATGCATTGTCACATTTGCTTTCGTTAAGACCATTAGTTAAGACAAAGACATTTAATTTCCAAACTGCCACTATATGTACAATAACTTTTTGTGGTCATTTCACTATAAAAGTGTGTAGAAACATGCAGGAATCAACATGATACCAATTTGCATTGTTTTTCCGATAAGCCTGGGTTGAATTAAAAAAAAAAAAAAATCTGATTTTTAGATTATTTTTGCATCCACCCCCTCCCCCAAATATTTCATCTGATATATTTCATCTGAAATATTTCCATCATATTTCAGCAATATCTTATTTGTGAGTAATATCTCTAAAAGAAGCTCAGGATCACAAAAAAATATAAATGTTTGTAAAAGACATGGAAATGTTTGGTTAAAAAGGTTTAAAATAGGCCAAAAACAGTCCTTATGAATTACATACCAAATCCTCATACATTAACTTTAAGACTGAAGTTGTTATTCCCCTCCAAACGTCGCTTTCCGATGTGTGTTTCCACATATTCAAACTTGCAGCATAAAGACACAGTGTGCTAGGTTTGATGACGGTGACACCAAACAGTTCTTGTGTCTCTCACAACCAAATTGCACCACTCAACAACTGAAGATTTGAGAACTACTGCACAGACATTCTTTAAGGTGCCCCTATTATGGGTTACGAAAGGTTCATATTTTGGTTTTGGGAGTCCCCAACAACAGGTTGACATGCATGCAAGGTCAAAAAACACTTTCATTGTCTTATAATATATATTTATTTTTACCTTACTTGCTCAACGACTCCCATCAATTTGCTCAACGATTCATTTTTCCAAACCCCTCCTTTGCGTGACGCTAATCTGCGGTGATTGGTCCGATTGGTCTCATTTTCATTTCATCATGCCTGTAATGCCTGATAAAGCAGCGTTTGTGAGCAGTGCTGCTTTGTGTACAGCGTTACCAGGGAAACTGCTATTTTACTGTTCCAAAAGCGGCACCTAGTGGCAAAGAATGAATTTGCATTTTCATTCAGACCAACGCGAAAATCTAGTATTCCCAGGTCTGCACAGTGGGCGGGCAATATGCTAATGTTTCATGTTGACGTCAACATTAGCTGCCCAGGTAGTTTGTCTCCCTGTTTGACCAGCTAAAATGTGCCCCAAATCTCTCTAAACCTAGCCAGCAGACCAGCCTGATTAAGATGAGAGACTGAGTAAGACGGGCAAACCTGTTTAAACTGGTTTAAGATATTTTTCAGCAGCATTATTCCTTAGGAAAACAAAGCAGCACGCTACATTTCAGAAGTTCTGTGATGACCATCTCAGCCCATAGACAGCGTTTGCCATCTTTAACGTGTTAGTGAGGGTGAAGACTGTTTTACCAGTGTTCATGACAACAGAGCTGTTCTTGGAGCTCGCAGGGCTGGAAACATTGAGCTCACAGGGCCTTAGCTGTCACATTACTCAGACGCTCGCTCGGCCGCCAGCAGGCAGAGATGGAGGAAAACACTGAAGCAAGAGCTGAGGGAACGTTCGTGCAGAGAGACTGTCGTTGCGTCCCATAAACGTTGAGCTGTTTTGGGTTTGTTGGAGCAGATAAGGCCGAGGCAGGGACAGAATAAATGTCTTCCTTTGAAAATGGGGTGAAAGAGTGGAGTGTGCTTAGAGGAAAAACCATTTCCTATCTCAAGGCAAGACACAACACTTCTGTAGGGTCGTGGTAGGGGGTATTGATTCCTCAAATTACCACTGATTGGAAAGAGCAAACACACAGTAGTTGCTTTGGTAACATCCACTTTACAGCTGCTGGTTGTTCTTTCCCTGTCGATTGTGATGATGGATTTGAAATTCACTCATTTTCCACTTAATTGAACATTTGAAGTTGATAACTTGCATGTTTGAAATGTTCTGAATGTCTGAAATCAAATTGTGATGTAAATGAGTTTTGAATATCCATTGTAATTATACACCTATTGTGTTACCCAGAATGCCTCAATCCTGTCTCTTCCAGAAGATCAATGCTTGAATCAGTTGCATTTTTAATTTGGCTTTGTGTTTGTTTTATTGTTTGAGTGCAGAAACCTAAAATTTTGAGGTTTAAAGTCCACTGCCAGTGAATACTTGCCTAGGCTAGACTAGTGTCTAAACAGGAGGCTGTAATGGGGTTTTAAGACAGCCTGTAGGTCTATAGCTCACTGCTCTTAATGTAACTAAGGTTTCAGACTCCACAGTGAATTTCAAGTTTTGTTACCACTATATGTCATAATGGTGTGAAAGAACAGAAAAATACGAAGCAGGACTAAAACTGAAACCCTGACCCGTTATGAATGCAGAGTTTCCTATTCACAAGACCTTCACTGACAAACCGATACAATACAAACCAATTTCCTAAGAAATCTGTCACGACTTTACCTTGAAACTTTTACCTTTTTTAGTGGAATATTTACAATCAGATGTTTATAAAGGATGCCTCAAGGAGTTTAGACTCAATGCGATGACACATGTGGAATATCTGATTATATAATGTTATAGCTACATTCACAATGTGTCTTCATGTTTTGTGATGGGTGCAGTTTCACATAGATATGAACATTGACTGTTTGTGTTGTTGCCAGATTATGCTAACTATGAAACAGCAAATAAAAACATTGCCGAATGATTCTATCAGACACAACTGAAGGGTATTGATACCCATAAATGAAGCATTGCTCCAACATCTAAAATCCAACATCAAAGACCCCTGCTCCAGAGTGATTAGCCACACTTAGCTTCAGGTGATTTGCTCAAAACGAGTTGGCAACAAAACTGAGCCACCAAGGTTTCAAACTGTGTCCTGGTGGGTCCTGTATCAGTCATGCAAGTACTATTGAGATGAATGAGAAAGTAAACAGATACAATAGTAGATGTAAAATGTATTATAGATCTCCTCGATTGTACATTCATTTCAGATATTCTGTAAGCATGTGGCCAGAGTTCTTGAAAATCTTAAAACATCATTGGAGTAATTTGTGATTTTGGCCCATTCTTCTTGGCTTTGGCTTTGAGTGAGTCTATGCTGGACATTCCTATTTTGGGATTATTGTCCTACTGTCAAATTAACTTTCTCTAGGCTTGTCTTGCGCTGTTCCCTGTATTTCTCACTAATTCCGAACAGTGGCAAACAGTTCTCACATACTGTAGCACACAGTGCTGTTATTTTGGGCAATTTAGATCTGCTCAAGAATTCAGCATTAACATAACTGGTTCATAATGCCTCACTGTGGCGAGGCCTATGACTGGAGAGCTGCTTTCACCTGGTTCTTTCTGAGTACTGGGATATTTTGTGCAAACATCTTATGATGACCAATTCTCCTTAAAGATCCTGACATAATCATTGGCTCTGGATATTCCTTATCTGTTTTCATGAGATCTCCCGCAGCAAAACAATCGGAAACAATTTTTGACTGAAATCATTTTTATCTTCCATTCTCTGTGTCATAGTGACTTATAGACTACTGAAAACTAAAAAATAGAGCTCTTATTAGTACATGTAACAGCAGATAGTGTTACAATACTGTATTCCAGGTGTTCAATCAAATTCAAGCTCCATCAAGAGCGTTTAAGGCATTAATTAGTCCACCCAAAATGATTTTGATCTATCTAGCGGCATTTTAGAAGGTTTAAAAGCAGAAATGTGAAGATGTATTTTTGCACATATATTATGTATATATATTTTTAAGTTGTAAAAGGAGGATCTAAATACTCTTGGCAAATTTTCTTGGTGGCTAATTTTTCAGTTATGTCTTACCAATGTAGTTTGAAGAGTATGAATACCATATACATGGATCGCACTGCATTCTTTAACTTTCTGGTGACCTTGCTCATGTCATTCAAAATGTTATAGCACATACAATGAAGTTAAAAGACTGTATACATCTTTGCCCAGTCAAGGTCAGTAAGTCAGTAATTTTATCAAACTAGATAAAACCTGTATGTTGAAAACATTTGGCTCACAACAGTGTGTATTTGATGTTTAATGTGTTGCCTCATTTACTTGAGAAAATTTTCATTTCAAATAGTCAGTGCAAATCATTATAATGTCAGAAAAAAATACAAGTATGTGCTTAGTTTGCCACTAAGACCCTATCCTCAGTCGCTGTGAAAAATAAAATAAAATAAAATTCTATATTTTTTCAGCCCTTTCATGAAGTACAGCATATATCTCCATATTTATGTGTTTGCTCTTAAATGGATCTATCTTAATTTTTATTTTAAACCTAAAATGTCATGTTCTGTGAACATGCTGAGAATGGAATTGATTCATTCAGATGGACTACGATTAAAGAGAAAGCCAAATAAAACAACTCAGTTTCATACTGATCTATAGGGATCTGTGAAACATAACAGCCTAATAAAAAGCACATTAGATCTTACTACATTTTATATTGGCAGCAAAATCATTGTGAATATATCATGACTGTTCTGTTGCACTACAGAGAATACAGACAAATACTGATATAGAGTTGTCCAAAGTTGTCTGATCACTGACAGGAAATGATGGAATCATACTGTTTGAGCTGAAGGTTATGTTCTGTGATGGTTTTAAAAATTCTAACGCCAAATTCTACAGAAATGTAATAAATCGAGTAAACTTTACAAGCCCGTCATTTTAATGTAGCATACTGATATGCAGCCATGACAGATTTTCCTTTGTCATAATTTCCAGCAAAAATAACAGTTTTGTTATACCTTTGGTGACTCAAATGACTCATATCTTGTCAGAGGATTTTGACACACCGCCCACCCTTACTGTTCAGGATCAATGGGGATTTTTCTTCAACAGAAGTATATTTGCACCTTCTGGCATGACCGTCTGTGGGACTGTTTGCTTCCCATACCTACTCAGGCCGCAGAAAGGTATTATTGCTTATTTTTCAGTTTAATTTTGCCACAAAGTTGCCAGTACTCCCCTGTGGATCTGACATGTGTGCACATACCTGTAATTGAGTTATGGCTTTCCTTTGCCCTCAGTGTTTTCCTCCTTTTCTGGTACATTGTCTCCAATTTAGCATTGTCTTCATCAGGCAGGAAATTCACACCAAAGGTGTCTCCTGTAGAAGTGTCCCAGTTGTAGGTTACTAACAAAGAGTTATATTTATCTAGCACAATGCAATGAGGACCTATATTTACCATTTACTAAGCTACAGTATAAAAAACAAGTATCCTCTTTGGGATGTGTCACAATTATACAGTAAGTACCCGGCTAACGATGTTTTGCAACACTTTATTTTAAGGTGTCCCATGTACTTACTATTATAATAACAATAAATTATGCACAATTACATGCACGGAACCTTAAACCAAACGCTAATCATATAGCAAGTACATGTAGCTAATTAATATTACTCAGTACTTAAATGTATAATTACACTGTAGCAAGGACACCTTAAAATAAAGTTTTTTTAGATGTTCATTAGAGTAAAATCTTTTTGTCTTATGACTGATTAGTAACACATGGGTTCAATGTTAAATGTTTTAGGTTATGGCAACATACATGTGCATTTACACTACACCAAAAAACAACTAATACAACTAAGAAACACACTAATTTAACTAAAACAACAGTTTTAATGTTTTTTTTTTTAATAAGTGTTTTGAATAGAGATTATAAAGACTCATATCCTGTAAGACTGGAAACATGCATTAAAGTTGCATTTTTTTCCAAATTAAAATAGATTTCTAATTGAATTGCGGGACTCTTTAATTCTTTATATCATTTGAATTCTGATTCTGCATCCTGTTTGCTACCTCAGTTTAAAATCAGGAATTAAGCTGTATTTAAAAGGCATTCTCAGTTCGTTTCTGAACGGCACACAGCCCTGATTGATAGCATGTGTGACATTCTCCTGTGCCGTGCTCCACAAGTCTCCAACACCCCATTTGTTCCCTTCTTCCCTTCTTTATCTTCTCTTCATTGTTCTTTTCCTTTGCTCTGATCCAATTTTCTATATTCGTAATGTAATTACAGTCGCATACCGTCTGCAAACTACAGCCTATTACTCACAGTATTATTCACTGTTCACCTACTTTAGAGACTCCAGGCGAGCCAATCATTGCTCATCTTTAAGAAAAAATCAGTGTTTTTCTTTGATGAATGTCTTTGACTATAGTTAATGGGGTCGCTTTAGCTTAATTCTATCTTTATATTGCGCGGCAGTTAGTGCTCTGTTATATTTTCATCTACTCTTTGCTTGAGTTCTACCATATGAACGTGCTATTGTTTCTTTAACCTCAGAATACTGAAGACTTGAAGCCCCAGACATGTCATCCCTATATATAAAAAAAAGTATGCATACAGCAACTTGTTGTTAATATTATTATAATTATTATTATTTAAAGAGGGAAAAATTAGTCTTTCTTTGTCTTGATTTTATTATTAAGTTTGTTTGTTTTTTTGACGCAATGCATGCTTGGTTGAAAAATACTGTACTTGATAATGAAAATGAACGATTGAAATGAACAACTTTAGAATATGTGTTATAGTGCTATGTCAAAACATACTAATACTGAGTAATACTGAAACCAAAGAGAGTGTTGACAACTTTCACCTTTTTTGTTGAAGGGTTTATTTAGCTACATTAATGAGTCAGGCTGTCCGAGGATGTGTTTAAGTGAAGTGCAGCAGATAACCTCCCAACCACTTCCTCTCTCTGGCCGGCAGTTGGACGGCTGCTGCTGTTATAGAGTCTGATTTATGATGCCACGTAAATGCACTCATTTACTCCACTGCCGTTACAGCTGCACTTCACTTTAGCACTGCGTACGCACACTTCTCCAGAGCCTCAGTGTGAGGAGCCAAGTATCGCAGTTAGCATGTGTAAAGAATGTTAGAGTCACTGAGATAAAATGAACCAGAAGAACAGAAAATCCATTAAAGGCGTTAAAAGAGTAGAGAAGTCTCAGCTGAGTCAGAACTCTTGACTAATAATAGTAAAACCGGTAGCACTTTAGAATAGGGAACACCTATTCACTATTAACTATGACTTTTCCCTCAATAAATTCCTAATTTGCTGCTTATTAATAGTTAGTAAGGTAATTGTTAAGTTGAGGTATTGGGTAGGATTAGGGATGTAGAATAAGGCATTAATATGTGGTTAATTACTACTAATAAATGGCTAATATTCTAGTAATATGCATGGTAAAGAGCAACTAGTTAAGAGACCCTAAAATAAAGTGTTACCGTAAAATTATCGTTTTTACCGTCTTGATCACAACAGTCGTCTTTAGTTTTGCGGTAGTGTACTATGTGTATATGTCTGCACTTTTTCCTCACTGTCAGAAAGCCACATAAAGATGGCCTTCATGTCTTCGCAGCCCTGGAATGCTCTGAAATAACCAATGGTCAGGCTTGTTTAAGAAAAATATATACGGTATAAAAAATAAATAAACACTGTGTGCGTGGTCACCTTAAAGAGAAACAGACTTCTGGGAACTTTTAGTGTTTAAAAGTGTGTAGGTTCATTTTAATTTCCTGCCACTGACATTTTTTAAACATTTCAGAATGTAAGTGTTTGCATATTGTACATTTTATGTAATATCATTCATCAGATGTTTGAACCCTTGACATAAACATTCACCAGTGTTAAAATGATTTTCCAAAGGTTTAATAAAGAATGACTACTGAAGTATGTTTTACAAGAAAATACTGTTTTTCTACTTCAAAATTCACATTTCATTTTGCTATTCCTTGTAATTGTGTGTGAAATTTACTGGCGATTTCTGAGTGAAAATTGCTTACATAGCAACACAGCATGAAATTTTGAAGCAGAAACACCAAAATAGTATTTTCTTGTCAAATGTACTCCAATAATCTTTGTTTTATTTACAGCTTCAGTGCAATAATGTAGACAAGAATCTCACTGATCATGTTTTGAGCTTCCACCCTCTTTTCCTGCAGATGGGAAACTCAGCGTTGTGGAGGAAGTAGCAGTTGATAGTCAGCTCTGCTTTTCTTACTGTTTATGTCTGGAGGTACGGTGCCGATAGCAGACTGGAGGTTTTTAGAGAGCTTCTGAGAAGGTGGTCTGGAATGAATTCGCACTTGATTCCAAATAGACGACCAATGAAAAGCAGTCACATTTTTTGCTCCTTATGCAGCCAAACCAGAACAAGATGTCCTTTGATGGCCTCTAGACTCGTTGCATCACTGGCACTGGTGTGGGAACACTGACCTGGATGTGTGGAGGCACGTACAGTCAGGAGAAGAGCGGGAAACTGCTCAACACAGACTGCCTCCTTTTCCAGTGGCTGGGCTTCTGGAAATATGGTTCCCATTCGTTTTCTCCATTAGGCATTTCAGACATTTCTTCAATAAAGTGTACTAAACCTTGACCCAGACCAGCCAACTCTGAGTTAAATCATTATTTTACAGTTTATTACAGAAATACACTGGGTTCTTGACATATTTCATTTCAATCTGAAAAAAACCCCCCATTATATTCAAAGAGAGAAAACAGTCTAGTCACAGATTAGAAAACTGACAAGCTTCAGTTTTGTTGAGTCATTTACTTATTATAGGATAATGTTGAATTCTGAAATCACACTGGGATTAATTCAGTTAATGAATTGATAAACTTGATTGACTTTTGTTAAGAGTAGATTTTAAATGATATTTCTTTTTTGCTTATTTTGAAGCGTATCGGACCAGTATAGAAGTCAGGCGTCGGCCTTGTAAGGGAAATGATCAGGCTGGGGAAGAGCAGATAGGCTTGGCTATGATTATTTTGTTTTGAAACAGACATCAGTAACTAGCGGTAAACTGACAGTGCTTGGCATCCTCGTACACTGCCAAACCCTGGCCAGACCACAAACATTCTTATGGGCTGTTTGATTTCTGTTAATTATGGACACACATGTGTCAAATTTATGCTTTTTTTAACAAATAATACGTTTGAGGTGCTAATAGCTGAATGCATTGTTGAGACACTCACTCGTTCTTTGTTTTGCCTCTTCTTTTTTGTAGCTCCAAAAACCTGCAGCCCCAAGCAGTTTGTTTGCAGGGATCAGGTGACGTGTATCTCAAAGGGTTGGCGGTGTGACGGGGAGAAGGACTGCCCGGACGGATCGGACGAGGCCCCAGATGTCTGTATGTATCACTGTTTCTCTGCCATCAGCTGCTTTGAGGATTTATTTGCATTTTAAACCTTGAGTACATTCATAGTCTCACAGGGCCTGCAAATAATTGTTGCAGTATGTACAGGTAATCACTGCAGTTCTGCATTTCTTTCTGTAGCATCAGATTTTCCTAGAAAATGTCCTCGGTTTGAGTCCCAGCTGGAGGCCTTATGAGTTTGCTCTCCTGTGTTGGTGTGGGTTTCATCTGGGTGCTTTGGTTTCCTCTATGATCCTAAGATGCTCAACTGGAGACTGTCAATAGGTGTGCACTCTAAAAAAATGCTGGGTTAAAAACAACCCAGCGCTGGGTTATTTTAACCCAGCTGGTTGGGTTAAACGTTTTGACCCACCATGCCGGGTTGTTTAATTTAAGTCATCTATTGTTTAAAGATGATTATATTGCTGGCTTAAAATGGGCTGGAAATTAAAAATCACACACAACAGCAATAATCAAAAGATGAACATTTATAATTAAGCAAGGACACCTATGGACAAAATACAAGACAAATTGAATTTATTTGGGTGAGTACAGCATAGTTTACAATATTACATACATTTAAACTCGTTTAACAAACATTTTAGAAATAAAAAAGGCACATTTAAAAGTAGCATTTTAATTTAAGTGTATTGAATCGTTTCTCTGTAATCGTTTTTTACCGAAATAGTGCTAATTCTCGTGCCAGGAATCTGAGCCGGTGAAGGGCTGCTGTTCGCCGGGGGAACTGCGAACTTTAGACCGCGGGCTTGCGCTAAGAGATGGCGTGACTGACTCCAAAACCTGCCTAAAAACAAACAGTACTGAGATTAGAGAACATATTTCAATATCAAATTAAATTACGCTCAGTATTATAACGAATAAAATCCATTTATGTTATGCATGGCAAAGGCGTTTCCAGCGTGAAGTGACCGCTGCTGACATCTTGTCCTTATGTTGCATTGCATAAAATAATATAAATTACACCACATTAAAGACTTTATAAATGAAATAAAATGTATACAAACCTTTATTTCCCGGAAAGAGTGCACAAAACCGCTCTCTCCTGTGGACTTAAAAAGCCCGTGCTCTCAGCAGCTGCGTTGTTTCATTGGAGACAGGGTCAACCCGTTAAAATGACCCAGCACCTGGGTAAAAATATTAAAAACAACCCAATAAAATGAACCCAGCATTTGAGTAAAAAAAAATAAATAACCCAGCATTTTTTAGAGTGTTTGAGGCTGTATGTCTGTGTCTTATCCATCCAGGGTGTTGGCCTTCCCACAGATAAGCATCGGTATAGCATCCATAGGAAAATGAATGGATGGATTTGGTTTTTAGATTTTAGATGTTGCTCTGGAAGGCCCTTTAGATTTATTTTGTTCCACAAAAACACTAAAAAGCAACAAAACCCACCACAGCACTTGAGCACCTGCTCTATGCACTGCAACATTTTCCTGATTCATGCAGTCACTGCATACAATGACAAAAGATTGTATTTTGAGGTAATTTAATCCAACATGTAATCATTTTTCAGTTAAGAGAATTGTTTGTTGACTTGTCTTATGAGAATCCCAGAAAAATATTGCATATATTTTCAGACAAAAGCATCTGGGCTAAAACACCCACATGGTGCTGAGGTAAAAAAAAATAAAAAAAAATTGCAATTAGTTGTTTTCCATAATAAAAACATGTGCAAAGTCTATTTATATTTACATTGTTACATTGTGTAAAAAGATGCTAACGCTCTCTTTTTACACAAATTATGTCAATATTTAATTAATAAAAACAAAAGATTTTTTTTGGGGTCTCACACTATATTGTCATTAAAAAATGCATCAGTTGGACCTTTTAGCCATTTTTACTCTTTTTTTTTTCATAGAAATATAGTGGTTTGAGATGAAGATTTTAATGGAATCTGAGCACGGTTAAAGGAACACTCCACTTTTTTTGAAAATAGGCTCATTTTCCAACTCCCCAAGAGTTAAACAGTTGAGTTTTACCGTTTTTGAATCCATTCAGCCGATCTCCGGGTCTGGCGGTAGCACTTTTAGCGTAGCTTAGCATAGATCATTGAATCTGATTAGACCGTTAGCATCTCGCTCAAAAATGACCAAAGAGTTTCGATATTTTTCCTATTTAAAACTTGACTCTTCTGTAGTTACATCGTGTACTAAGACTGACGGAAAATGAAAAGTTGTGATTTTCTAGGCCGATATGGCTAGGAACTATACTCTCGTTCCGGCGTAATAATCAAGGAACTTTGCTGCCGTACCATGGGTGCAGCAGGCACAAATGATATTACGCAGCGCCTGAAAGTAGTCCCCAGCTAGATATATAGAAAAATATCGAAACTCTTTGGTCATTTTTTAGGCGAGATGCTAACGGTCTAATCAGATTCAATGATCTATGCTAAGCTATGCTAAAAGTGCTACCGCCAGACCCGGAGATCTGCTGAATGGATTCGAAAATGGTAAAACTCAACTGTTTAACTCTAGGGGAGTTGGAAAATGAGCCTATTTTCAAAAATAGTGGAGTGTTCCTTTAAGTCCCACCACAGGCTGTGCGCAGCTGTTATGTGTTTCTGATAGGAGTTATCACTGTTTGGTTTCTCTGAGTGGTCGTTCTGTTTCCCAGATGACTTGGACCAGAAGCACACGTTCTTTCGCTCTTCTTGTTTAGTCTGATCAGTTCCAATGACATTGACTTAATGTGGCCTTGTTTATATCTGTTTACGCTATCAAGAGGACACTGCGAGTACTAGGCCTGTTTTGCTATTCCCTATATTTGGTGCAACACAACAAATTTATATCACTGTCGTAATCAACCCAGCAAAATGCCTTCAGTTAATAGACAAACTCTTTCTATTATCTACGTACCCACTCCAGCTAGTTTTTCCCAGTCTGACAAGAATATCATTGCTTTTTCCAACATATATATTTGAGTTGATAGTTGAGTTGAGTTGAGTTGAGTCCTATATATTAGATAATACACTCAAAACCAAATTATATTTTTGGTGTGTTAATGGAGAACACAATCTTGGGTGTCATTACCAAATTAAACACATGCTGTAAAGGTCTGCTTTATACATACGTTTTTAATTCATCCTGATGTACAATTGCTATACAGCATGTAAACACTTTCACTCTCTTATTTGCTTACAAAATACTGTCTGGTGGCCGATTAGATATTTGCATTGTTTGAGAGCTTTCAATTTTGGAAACATGCTTTTTCCCCAATAATGATGCCTGTGTTAATGCACTTTTTGGTCAGAATAGTCAGCAGTGGAGCACTGATGTGATGGTGAGTTTTTTTTTTTTGTAAGCCAACATGTAAGGCAGCATCACCTTGGTTCCCTTGACAAATACCCCATAGATTTTTCCATTGACTTTTGGATAATTACACAAAAAATGCTCTGTGACCAACAAAATTTTATGATTCTTACATGCTTCGTGCATCATGATAATCTTCACAAATTAACACGAGTTTTATGAATTTTGAGGCCTAAATACTGTCAGCAGAAGTAAAAAGCTAAATGTCGGCTATAAATGAGCTACACCATGGTCACATTTTCCCTGAAAGTTTGAGTAGAATAGTTTTGAAGGGCTCGATTATAAACGTGAGGCTGTGAAAGCGACTAGTGAGTAGATGAGTTTACCTCTTTTGCCATGATGATATGACTCTGTAGTACCATTTAGACACTTTTTCAAGAAAAGTAAAAGCGTTAAACGGCATCACAGTGCGGTATTGCTGATGTATTTTATGTTATAGAATAAACCGTGAAAATATCTTGAGCTTAAACTAATTTTAAACCTAATTTTGGGCGTTTTACCAAAAATCCATTCAAAAAAAAAAAACTTTTGATTTTGGGACGATGGAGCTGGAAGTGCGACATTTCAAACTCGGGTTTCCAGGTTTTGGCTTTCAAAAATATGTCATCCCTGCAGCACTCATATAACTATCGAAAAAGATGTCACCTTGCACTGCACAAGATTTACATTCATTTGAATGAGAGAAAGCGGAGATCAATTTAACAACAGCTTCTAATCTCAGGTTGGGGTTAGAGTTTTCGACTCTCAGCATGCGAAGTAAGCGAGTGTGAAGTATCTTTCCATTCACACCCTTTCTGGCAGGGCCACCTAATAGAAACGCGTTAAGCAAATAGTGTGCCGTCAGTTTATCATGGGGCGAGCGGGGGAAGGGGACCGACGTAATTAGAATTAACTCGCTACTTGAAATCTGGCCCTGGAAAACAATGGCGCAGTTCACGAGGCAGCATTAGGACTTAAGGAATGTTTGTACTCCTTCGTCACAACCAATTACATGCTTTGAAATAATTTATCTTTCTCTAAAGAGCTGGCGTGGCTTTCAGAAGTGTTGGGTAAGAGCAGAGCTGAAGTACAGGCAGTTCGCAGAGACTGAATCCACTCCATAAGAGGAGGAGAGGAGAAACAGAGGCTGAGCTGCCTTCAGTCTGGAAGTCATTAAAACCCCGTCCAGAGGAATGGAGGAAAACGGCTGTTTTTTCATGACCTGCTTTTCTCAGCTAAAAAGTTCTCTCTCTCTCGCGCTTCCTCTCTCAACACACATAGACAACTGACAACCTAGTCTTCAGCCTTCTCTATTTTTGCTGCGCTACAGGGTATTGACTCCATTACGCTCTTTGCATTAAAATTAGACAGTCTTTTCTTAATACTTTGAGAGCTGATGTGACGTCTTACTCGCTGCTTTAGTAAAATGTTCCGCTGCTTTGGAAAGGATGAACATTCTGTCATCGTTTACTCAACCTTATTCCAAACCAGTAGGATATTCTTGTGCCATTGAACACAAAAGATATTTTGAAGAATCTCTGAGCTGCTCTTTTCTATACACAATGTTTAGTGACTAGTTACCATGGGCGTAGAATCCGCGGCGGACGTGTTTCCCCCCACTTTTAAAAAAACGTAAATTCATCCATCACACTTTATTTTCGGGCAAGTGTGTTCATATTTTCAAGGGCCAGTGTGAATAAATGTAGATTTAAATGCAAAGAGACTATCTATGTTTGGCATGACGTTTTATTCGTATCCAAAACGAGGCGATGTGAACATCATGTGAACATTAACTCTCCTGCAGTGTATGTTTCATTCATACTCAAAGCCAGAGGGCGCTCTCGTGCAGAAAGTTCAAAACAGACTCTTAGAAGTAATAACTTATGATGTGCCAGGAAATCGGTTGTGGCTAGAAGGGATATAGCTGTGGCCGGAAAGTAACAATAAATGAAATTTTCTAACTATTAGACAGTGTTTTATTAATGTCTACACCTACCCCAACCCTAAACCTACCCCTTACAATTATGCAAATACAGTAATTATTGTTACAAAAATAGCCACAGCTGTATCCCATCTAGCCTTAACCCAGGAAATCCCTAATATAGACAAAGGCATCCAGCTGGAGCCTATTATTTATTACAGTATAGAAACTATATATATATATATATATATACATATATATATATATCCGCATTATTCTGTGATAAAAATGGAAAAAAGTGTTTGTAGTATATAAACTAATCATAAAATTGTCATTAGGGAAATATTGGGAAAAACAAAAATTATAGGACAAATTATTGGTTATTGTCCAGCAGTGTAGGCTTTTTGATTTCCTAGCCAATTAAAAATAAGAGATAAGAAAAAAAACAAAAAACAAAAAAAAACAATTGTCATTTCTGTCCCCTTCACTTCTGAAATGATAGCTATGCCCCTGCTGGTTACTTTTAAGCTACAAGGACAAAAAAGCACTATATAAAAAAAGACATTATAAAAATAGTACATACAACGTGTGTGCTATATTCCAAGTCTTCGGAAGCCACACAAGGAGCAGAGTTTTAATTGTATTTCACTGGAAACATTGCCCTTCGCGGTCTCTCTCAAATCTGATACACAAGACATACTGTATATTCAAACATGTCACATTTGGTTGTGAAAACATTGCAACTCTTTTTGTAACAATGCCATAGAACAATTTTGTTCACACTTTAAATGAAAAGGTTCCATGGATATTAAAGGTTCTTCATTAAATCACAGATGCCATTAAAAAAACATTTATTTTCAAAAGTGTTGGTGTCATTAACATCATACAAAAGGCAACGTGTCTTCATACACATGCATTTTAGGTTTTTAATACTTTTTCATGCTTTCATTATTAGGAAAACAGCAGCTCAGATGTTCTTCGAATGTTATTTTGTGTTCCATGGAAAGCAGAAAGTCTAATTTAGACTAACACTATGAATATAGATGCTGATAGAATTTAAACAGAAAATATCACCTATATCATGCTTAAAGGGATAATTCACCCAAAAATGAAAATTCTGTCATTAATTACTCACCCTCATGTCTTTTCAAACCTGTGAGACCTCAAGATTAAGATATTTTTGATGGAATCTGAGAGCTCTCAGACACTCCATAGACAGCACAATCAAGGTCCAGAAACGTAGCAAGGACATCGGTAAAATAATCCACGTGACATCAGGAGTTCAACCGTAATTTTACGAAGCTACGAGAATGCTTTTTGTCCGCAAAGAAAAAAAAAACGACTTTATTCAAATTTGTCTCCTCTGCGTCACCCTAGCGCCATTTTGGAGAATATCCCTTGGATGGAAACTGCGTACGCGCTTCTGTGTTAGCTGCATACCGGATGCGCTGTTTTCGTTCAAATTAAAGCGTAAATATACGTAAAAGACGTATCCACGCGGTGCGGCTGAAACAGAAGAGCGTACGCAGTTTCCGTCCAGCGGATATTATTCAAAATGGTGCTATGCTGATGTAGAGGAGACAAACTGTTGAATAAAGTCGTTATTTTTGTTTTCTTTGCATACAAAAATTATTCTCGTAGCTTCGTAAAATTACGGTTGAACCCCTGATGTCACATGGATTATTTTACCGATCGCCTTGTTACGTTTCTGGACCTTGATCGTGTAAGGACCCTTGCTGTCTATGGAGGATCAGAGAGCTCTCAGATTCCATCAAAAATATCTTAATTTGTGTTCCGAAGATGAACGGAGGTCTGACGGGTTTGAAACGACATGAGGGTGAGTAATTAATGACAGAATTTTCATTTTTGGGTGAACTAAGCCTTTAACTGGGATGTGTGTGGAAACGTGCTCTGTTTGTGGATCCCTCAGTGCAGATGCCTCAGATCATTGAAGATCTGCCCCATGAAAGAGGTTTATTTATTTACGTGGCTGGATTTCACTGTGTCTTTTGTGAAAGTGGCCACGGCTAGCAGCGAAGTCTGTCGCTGTGCCCACTGCAGCTGCTGTGGCCGTCCTCTGTGGACCACTGCAACACAATAGACAGCTTTGTACCACCAATCCTGAGCTTCAGTGAGATGAGGATAGTGATATGTCTTTAGGAAGAAAATAATTATCATACTTTTATCATCAAATGTCAAATGTGTACTGTATATATTAAAACATGCAATATGTTTGTTTGTCATGGGAATGTCTTTCTACTAAATGAGAATCTATTAAAATCGAGAAATCGATTTTGTTTTACCCAGCCCTGGCGTTGTTGTTTTTAGTGGGCTCCGCTGTCACTGCGGTGTGTGCTGTTGAACATGAAAAGTGACGCACAGTCTCTTCATCTGTTCTCATCATAAATAAATAAATGCATAAGCCTATATGCTCATCCTGTAGGTTCATTATTAAAAATGAAAATGTGAACAAAAATACAAGCAATTAAATGTGTTATTATAATTAAAATATGAAAATTGCAATGATGGGTAATGATAGATTATGACAGATTTTTTTTTACAACCCTGTCCATCAAAATGACAGACAATGTTAAAGTCTAATGCAAACTCTGGTGCCGGTAGACTCATTTCTTACCTCTGCCTTGTAGCACATTTCACCTGTAAAGTGCTAAGGAAGAGATATTTTAAAAGTGAGAATATAATTTAGCAAAAACAAACAAACAAACAATATATTTTCAAAATATTTTCATCTAACCAGAATCACTTGAATGCGCGTTTTTATGACTTCCACGTTTTAGGGCTTAAAGTTCCTCAGTTCTGCTTGACAAATGAAATTGTGCCATATAGTAAACAACTAAAATTGCAACTGCATTTAATTAAATAATATAAAATTAAGAGATAGAACAAAAAAAGATCTCTTAGATGCAATACCTCGCACTGTACCCTCAACTAAACCTCGCTTCATCCCAGAGTTGTGAGCAGCCTATGGCTGTAACGTGTGTGCAAAAGTCATTTAGATCTGTCTCACGTTGAGAGGGTTGAAGGTCCGTGCTCTGATCTCACAGTGGAGCTCTGACCCGCTGTGCTGAGATGAGAAGAGTCTGTTGTTTAACATCTGACAGCTGGAAAAATGAACCGAGCATAAAATGTCAGCTATGTGTTTAGCTTTAGAGGCTAAATTCTACAAAATGCTTAATCATTTATACACCTACTTGGTTGGCTGACTCATTGTGCATTCAAGAGTTCAATATCTGTGCTATTTAAATGCAGAATGAATGATTTTCTCCCTCTAGCACAAAGAGAGTCAGCTGTAGTCTTTGTAAGAGGTGGTAAATCTGCTTCAAATCAGTAATGCCTAATTAAACAGGTGGATTATTTTTTTTCCACAGGGTATTTAACCTGATCTGTCTTGGATATGTTATTGGTATTTCTTCATCCCTTGCTTTTAATCTTGCAGTACCTGATCATTTATTGTAACTGTAGATTTTGTTCTAAGATGAAGAACTTGAAACAAAGAAATTTTGCATGATACAGTAAGTTTTAGTACTCAGAAGGAGTATTTTTTGAAACCAAATTACAAATGTGACTTGCACTCTACTTCCTCCAAATTGTGACATCACTGTGAAACCTATTTGCATATGACTGCCACCACAGCAACACATCAATGTCTACTTTCACAATATTGCCTCTTTATGCCTATTTACAATCATTACTAACATTAACACAGTGGGATATACAATATTCCTTGACTGACTGCAGAACAGTTCTGACCTATCAAGTCCAGTCCATCCGATTTAAGCTACTGGGGTTATTACTTTATGTTGCTATACCTACACATGTCATGTGATATCTTGTGGAGTCCCCCAAGGCTCAATTCTGGGTACTTCATTGTTTTTGTTTTTTTTTATTATTACATTTATATGCTTCCATTATTTAGTACTCTGCTGGAATGCACGAAGAACATAAATTAGTGATTGTACTTGAAATTTATACAACTTAATTACTATTGAGTATTCTCAGAGAAACATCTATTATGCCTTATGTAGACTCCTTGTCTCTGAAGCCCAATAATCACATTAACATTTATTTAACATCAACTTCAGTTTTAAGAAACCCTTAGCACTGTTTATAAAACAGCATATTATCATCTCTTTTACATCTCTGAAGTATGCAAAATTCTCTCCCCTACTGAAAGTGAGGAACTCATTCACACATTTTATGCAAGACTTAACTACCGCAGAAGTGTTTTGACTGGCTTATCAAAGAGTTTAACGCAGCTGCACGAACACTGACTCATACTCGACTGAGGTATCACATTAAATCTCTTCAGTGGCTACATGGGTCCCATGTTTTCATTCTGTGTTTACTGTAGTTGTTCATTGTATATTTTTACTACATATTTTACTAAATTTAAATTTTTTTAAAACACATATATATTGGGTTTCCATGTTTTATGGTGACATTCCATAGCAGTAATGGTTTTTATACTGGACAAACTGCCCTAAACCTACCCCTCAGTAAACTTTCTGCATTTGTAGAGTTTCAAAAAGGATCTTTCTGTATGATTTATAAACTGTTTTCCTTATGGGGACCAAGGATTTTGGATATTATCATCTTTGTTGGGACATTTTGTCCCCATAACGTAGTGAAAACCTGAACTACACACACTTATGTGTGTTATGGATTTTCAAATTTATGTAGTATAGATCTGGGACAAAGGTGAAATTATAAAATCAATACAAAGACAAAGTAGCAAAAAAAATATATTGTTTTAATAAATATCAATCCCTAGTACCACAGACAAAGGAAAGTTTGTTATATTGTACTATAGCATGTATGTATTGAGACGGTAATTTGTGAAAACTTTGTACATTAAATCTGATGTCATGGAAATGTTATAGTTGCAGTTTTTTTTAATGGTATTTTAATGGTATTTTTAATGGCATTTTAAAATAGACAAGGTTGTCTGAGGTTAAGCATTCTGGGTTTCTAATGGTTTTAAGTGTCCCAGCTGCCTAAACACTTCAATGATCTCTAGAGAGATGATCTTTAACAGGGGTCCAAAATAAAGATCCATTCTGACAGAGACTAAGCCATCAAACAGACCCTTTCACCGAATGATCTTCAGATTGATCCAGGGGCAAGAAGAAATTCAGAAGCAGCCTGCCAGTTCACACTCTTGGATTTGGCTTCAAACATTCAGCCATGATGGTATGTGACTGGTTAGCGTGATGTTGTAAGGATTCGAGGGGTCACGTGCGGTTCTCATTCATGATGTGAAATGGATTCTTGTTATGAATCATTAATCTCAGCTGGAAACCATGGACATCTAGGGAGGGACTGAGGAGAAACAATTGTTAAATTGTTAACACATGTTTGTAATAGTTACTGTGGTAAGGTCTTTTGCTTGGTCTGTCCAGAACACACGCAATGGGCAAAGCCTCTGTTGTGGGCCATAGTTGTGTTCTATACGACACAAACTGTAACTGTGTTTGTGATTGCTTATGGAATCTAAAACAAATGTGCCCTTCTGACATCAGTTAGGGAATGTTTCATGTCTGTGTAGAAAATTGTATTTGGCAAAAGAAGCTGTGATCACTGCTGATGATCCGTCTCATGTGTGGAAACGTTTTCATGTTGTGTTTGGGCTGCTTTGTAGGTAATGAACAATTAAGGAGAGTAGTAAGACATGCATTGATCTTATTCACGCATGAATGCACCGGTGACCTGAAACGGCCCATTACCGTGGTATTATATGCAAGAGTTGCTTGACATGGACAATTTGAATTGTAGATTTCCCTGATATGAGTCTTGGAGGTCAGGTGTTGTGATATATGCAGAAAAATATACATTTAGCTAAATAGTATATCACTTTTACTATTGCTCACACTTACGGTTAAATACAACCATAAGTTGAACTTTGATGCACAGTAACTCATCCTGTACCATCTGACAGCCCAAAACCTGAGACTTGTTTAGAAGAAGTGTGATTGTGTCTCAGACATGCAATTTTCACCTGGCAGACGAAAATATTCCACTTGCATTGAAGCAGAGACCTGAGCCATATCTACGTGGCTTTAGCACACATTTTGGACTCTAATGGTGTGTTATACATTTGAAAAATGAATTTTTCACCAGATCCCTGCCTGCTACCCTGATAAACATCTTAGTATTATGCAAACTGTATCTGCCGAATCAGCTTTGGGTCTCAGTTTCAAAACACTGCTTTTATCAGAACGTATGTTTATTTACAGCATATAGCATGAGGGCAATGACTCAACACACTTCAGTTCATATGTAGCCGATTGAAGATAAGCTAATTACAGCGCTGGCACTAGACAAGCCATTGCTTACTGTAATACTGTATCCTTTGGTGCATTGTGCTCAACAGTGTTTAAAATGGGGTTGACCTTGTGAAATTGTAATATTTATGTTTTTTCATCCATTATTTGAACTGAAATGTTGAGACATTGCACAAAAATGAAAAATCAACTTTTTTCAGTGATAACTGGATGCTACACACTGAATTAAAATGCTGAGGGAGTAAAGCATACTATTTTGAAAAGATAGTAGACAGTATACAGTACAGTGCCTATGGGCCAGTATTCAGGAAGTAGTAAGCTAGTATTCCATTCTGAACACAGCCGGTGTATTGTATGTCTGGCTGCAGTATGGCTTGCTTTCCAGCCAGATGACAGTCAGAGATTTATTATATGGCTGACTGGTGGTGGGTTTGGGTAAACCACAGACTACAGAATCGAAACTAGTCTAAATTTGACCAGAAGTTGTACAGAGAAACTTCAGTGATAAACCCTTTCACATATATACACACACACACACACACACACACACACATATATATATATATATATATATATATACATAAA
>JAFVLL020028366.1:0-19008 GCA_021397915.2 Tor tambroides
CCGGAGGGATTTTATTCAATATTGCTAACATTGATTTACAGTTTGTAATAGACTAAATATATATCAATACTTATTTGCTGATTAGAGCTTGAAAGATGTCAGGAAAACTTAAGGAATGTTAAATGTTAAGAAACTATTTCTACAGTACACTATAAAAAATACAGAATATATATATATATGTTCACAGTCACTATATATGTATATAGTGATTGTGGCTTTTTCTTGCAATTCTGAGTGTGACATAAGTGTGTCATATATAAACTCTTGCTTATATATGTGACTTATATATAAAAATTGTGCGTTACAACAGAATTGCACAATTGCAAGTTTATATCTCGCAATTTGGAGAAAAAGAGTTTTGAGAGATATAAACTCTAAAAGAATTGTGAGAAAAAAGTCTGAATTGTGAGATAAACAGTCACAATTACCAAAAAACGAGATTCTATAAAAAAGATTTTTCAAAGTAAATAAAGCAACGATTATTGGAGTATATTTTATAAGAAAAATCAGTCATTCTGCTTCAAAATTTCACATTTAATTCAATGTTTTACTTGCCATTTGTTTATAATTATTTGTGAAATTTACTAATGAATTTACTTGTAAAATTTCTTAGTGAAAACAGTTAATCTTACACCTTTTTTTTCCCAATGTAGACTCTTGTAAATTTAAACCAGGCTACTTACAAGCTGTGGATTTGGGAATGTGAAGAACAGAGAATTAATTTGAATTATTCGGGACCAAATAACAGGTTCATTTCTGGTAGCTTAATGCTGTAGACAAACCTCTTTCACACCGCAGCCCCTGTCTCTGCACAGGAACAAGGTAGAAAGTGAACGGAGGGTCATGAATTTAAAGCTGCAAAGGTTAATGATGAGTGACAAGTGGATTAAAATGGCCGTAGATCCCAGACAGTGGCTGACTCTGACCAACCCCCCGACCAGCGTTAAAGATCTTTGTAGTTTAACGACGGAGTCTGATCTCCTCACTGATCATTCATCAATGTTCAACATCTCAGTAGAAACAACAGAACGGAGGCCTATAGTCTCAGTGTGTGGTCAGCTGATCTCTGTTCTTGTAACACTCTGACAGACTTTTATACATAATTACAGTGTTTGCAACATGAACCATTTTTTATTCTTGCTCTCAGACTTTTCAAATTAAAAGTAAAGTTTAAATCTGATCAGATGTTCCATATTGATGTGTGAGATTTGAACAATATGCAAATACACACTGTAAAAAATTATTATTCTTTTTTTTTTTAGTTATAAGTGCAGATAAAAACTAATAAAAGATTCATAAAAACAGATTTATAGTATGTTTGAAAAAAAAAAATTATTTCAGACTTTCCACTTCAAGATTTTAAGTTAAATTCAATGTGTTACTTGCTGTTTATAAATATTTGTGAAATTTATTATTAATTTTATAATAATTTTATTATGAAATTTATTAATTAATTTATTATTATTATTACTTCATTTTATAATTAATTATTATTATGTAAAACATTTTTTTGTTTTTTGAGTTTACGTTTTACATAAGCAATATTTGGTACAAAATGGAAATTTATATTTAATAATGTACACTACTGTTCAAAAGTTTGGGGTCAGTAAGATTTTATTAAAAGTAATTAATACTTTTATTAAGCAATAATGCATTTCATTGATCAAAAGTGACAGTAAAGATTGTTAAAAAAGTAAAAAAAATAAATTATGTTAATTTGAATTTTCTATTCATCAAAGAATTCTGAAAAAATATTTATATACTAATATATGCATATTAAAATGATTTCTGAAGAATCATGTGACCCTGAAGACTGAAGTAATGGCTGCTAAAATAAAATAAAATAATTATATATATATATATATATATATATATAAATTGCAATAATATTTTATAATATTACAGGTTTTATTTACTGTTTTTATTACTGCATATTTGATCAAATAAATGCAGTCTTGCCATAAAACGTCTTTCAAAAACATAAAAATTTACTGATCCCAAACTTTTTAAGATTAGTCTAAGTTTTTATATTTATTTCAAAGATTAATATGAGCATGTTATGACTGTCAAAAAAACAGATTATATATTGACTGTATTGATATGGTGTTGCTTATTTTCATAGCATTTCCAAAACACCTTGCTGATGCTTCTGTGCAACGGGCATATCTTTTCGAGCAACACAGATAAGCCAGCAGAAGTCAATACAGCGTTGAGTGTACGTCAGGTCATGTCAGCAGGACTGCAGCACTTCCTTATTGAAGTGTTTACATGCAGCACACGTGCTTTCCGACTCGCTTTCCTTGAGCGCTGCTGTGGCTTCAATGCAAAGAAGTCAGCTGTCAGTTGAACAGCGAGTTTTCACAAGGCTGATAACTCTACGACTACCCCTCTGCGTGCATATTTGTGCATGAAAACTCCCAAAGTAACAAGGGGAGAATGCTGATGAGTGATTGTTTTGCATGTACTCAGATATCACCAGCAAAAACATAATGATGACTGAGCATTTTGTGACTTCTTAAACTAAATATTGTTTATGATCAGATGATCTGATCAGTCATGTATACACCATATGTAACTGTGCTCTCAAGTTCTTATTTAGTAGCTTTTCCTTTCCTCTTTCTCATAAACAGTTCTTTGTGTTCCTCACTACACACAGAAGGTTTTTTCCAAATAACTTTCCCAAGGCTAAATATCAGTTTCCACTTAAATAGGCGGAGAAAACAGACAGTGACGGAAACCCCTTTAAGACGTCACACACTCTGCCTCTGAGAAAGAGAAACCAAACACACTGCAAAGTTTCCCGTTAAAGCAGGGTACTTCCTTATTACTGAACTGACAAGCTTGCGAAGTATGTTTCTCCCTTTAAATAGACTGAAATAACAAGCTGTGTTTGTACGACCCATAATAGCTGGGAAACGCTCCCTCCAATCCATCTATACACAGAAGCTGTTCAACAGGAATATTAGTTGGATTTCCTTTCTCGTTTACTGAAAGGTATATTTAGCATGACCGGTGTGACTAACACAAATGACATGAAGCACACCCCATAAGAAAAATGAGCTAAGGCAGGGATTTTTTTGTAATTTTATTAGTTACTATGTAACATTCTGATGACGATTTCCTCTTACCATCTTTATATCTCGATAAACGAGATAAATATTTTTGCAGATACTCAGTAGATCAGATTAAGCACTGTAAAGGACTGCCAAGGAAACTATCAAACGTGACAATGTAAAACAACTGACTGTGAACAGATTTTAAATAGAAATTGATTAAATAAATAAATTCTAGTTCTTTTAATGATTCTGGATTCTTCATAGTTCCATGAACAAGTTCGTTTAGTACTTTTAAGCAAGAAGTCCAATTCCTTTGCCAAATTAATGAGATAATTCTAATAATTATTCAGTTTAAACAATAATTGCAAAAGGTGTGTTTACAGTGGTATAAATGCTATTCAATAACTGAGGGCCTGAGGCCTGCTATATGGCCTATCTATTAAAAACCAATATTTAACAAAAAAATTTAAAAATACATTTAATTCATTATTTTTATGAAATACTGACAAAATGTGTGATGTGTATCAATGTAATATAAAGAACTTGACAGTAACTACACTGTTAAGTGTCACAACAGCAGCAAACTGTGTGTGTTTGATTTACTAAAAAGAACCAGTTTATTAGATTCATTTCTTTAGGTATCAGGCTACACTGGTTGTGCTGTATCTGTTTGATTCACTAAAACAAACTGATACATAACAGTCATTTGTTTGTGAACTGGACAACACCAGCTGCGCTGTATGTTTTTGAATCAATAGAACTGCATGTTTTTGATTCACTAGAACTAGTTCATGAGAGTCATTCATTAAGGAATTGAACAACACTGTATGCATTTGATTCACTAGAACTGTATGTTTTTGATTTACTAGAACTGGTTCATAAGAGTCATTTGTTTGGAAATGGACAACACTGATTGCACTGTATGTATCTGAATCACTAAAGCAAACTGGTTCATAAGAGTAATTTCTTTGGGAATCAGATAACACTGGTCATGCTGTACGTCTAAGATAGATCACTAGAACTATGTTTTAATTCACTAAAACAGGTTCATAAGAGTCATTTATTCAGGAATCAGCACTAATTGCACTGTATGTGTTTGATTCAGATGATTTGGTTCAAGGAATCATTTGTTTGGGTATCAGACAACACTGGTTGTGCTGTATGTATTTGATTCACTAAAACAATTCAATTCATAAAAGTCATTCATATGGGAATCAGACAACACTGGTTATGCTGTATGTTTAGGATTCACTACAACTACATGTTTTGATTCACTAGAATTGGTTCATAAGAGTCATTCATTCATAAATCTACACTAATTGATTCACTAAAACAATTCGGTTCATAAGAGACATTCATATTGGAATCGGACAACACCTTTTGTGCTTTACGTGCTTGATTCATTAAAGCAAACTGGTTCATAAGAGTCATTTGTTCGGGAATTCAACAACACTGATTGTGCTGTACATATTTGACTCTTTAAAAGGGTCATATGACGTTGCTAAAAAGAACATTATTTGGTGTATTTGGTGTTATGCAATGTGTTTATGCGGTTTGAGGTTCAAAAAACACACTATTTTCCACATACTGTACATTACTGTTGCTCCTCTAAGCCCCGCCTTTCTGAAATGCTTCGATTTTTACAAAGCTCATCATTCTGAGAAGCGAGGCGTGCTCTGATTGGCCAGCTATCCAGTGCGTTGTGATTGGCCGAATACCTCAAGCGTGTGACGGAAATGTTACCGCCTCACCATATTGTGATGGCGTTTCACGGCGCAACCACACAAAAACAATAAAACCCATTATAAACGAGGCATTTATTGCATCCAGTGGGGACATAATTACTGATTATAATGACTTATACTGTCTTTTTACGTGTCGCGTTGCGTCGCACCGCGTAAACATTACCATGTCTGCATTTGTGATCAGAGAAACGACAAACAACAAGCACTACTCTACACTGCTCAAAACTCGCGTTTGAATCGTCAGTGGCAGAAATGTACTTACAAGCTGTGAGTCAGAAGTGCCAGACTGTCCTTGCAAAGTTGGAATTTCCCCACTTTACAGAAACCGCCTTTGTGCGAGCCAACATTGTAGCTTCCAAGTTCAGGAAATAGTCCTTCGTAAAATGTGCTGCACACACTCGAATATTTGCATTGCACTGCTCTGGAACAGTGTTGTAAATACAACTTAACCACTGATTTCTAGTTGTGTCCTCTTTTGGAGGCCCAAACAAAGTAGTTTCGCTTTCACAATGAAACAGCGTCTCCAGGACATGGCGCCGGCGGCAGAAACAACACTACAGCAAGAATAATAGTTCCGCCTTCTTTCTTTGCGTATACGTTTGGGCGGTGTTATGAAAATCTCCCCACACCGTGACGTAGACATGTGGGGGTGTGTTTGAACAAGCCGTTTTAGGGGGGCGTGGCAGAGTCTTAACTTTTATAAAGAATATCTCTTTGGTTTTGAGACTTTAGTCTTTGCAACTTCAGGGATCTTATCTATGCACAAACAGCTTGTAACACTCCAAAGAGAAAGGAAAATTTGAAATCGCATCATATGACCCCTTTAAAAGCAAACTGGTTTATAAGAGTCAGTTGTTTGGGAATCAGACAACACTGGTCATGCTGAATATTTAGGATTTATTGGAACTATATATAATTGCACTGTATGTGTTTGATTCAGATGATTTGTTTCATAAGAGTCATTCATATAGGAATCGGACAACAACTGTCGTGCTTTATGTGCTTGATTCACTAAAGAAAACTGGAGAGTCATTCGCTTTGGGAATCGGACAACATTAGTCATGCTTTATGTTTCTGATTCACTAAAAAGAAAGGGCTCATAGAAGTCATACATGCTGTAATCGACACTAGTCACATTCTCTGTTTCATGCTGAGTAAAACAGAAAGGTATTACATCTGCATCAGCACAATTTGACAGAAATATCCGCATGAAAACAGGAACGACCATCATTTTAAAAACCAAGGCATTAGCCTATGCAAAACTGACCTTAAAAAATTTACCTATATTGTGAAATATTCACTGCAGTACCAGCGTGACAAGTTGCCCCAGATTCATACTTGACCACAAACATACAGCTCAGTGACTCTGAATGCTACATGCTGGTTTCAATGTGCCTTAAATTCTCTCTTTATAGGGACTTTGGGAAATGTGTATGACACACTAGTGTGTGTGTAAGAGAGAAAGGAAGGGCTGAGTTTGGCAGCACCTCAACACTGTGTTGTTACCAAGGCTACAACAACGTGCGGGCCAACCGCAGGTGCTGCCGCAACAACAGCGTTTCCCAATTAGGGACCCTGAGAGAGGCCCAATAATGAAATGTGCCCCCGGGCTGCGCTGGGTTAACTAAATGGATCCACAGTCGTTTAAAGCTAACAAAAGGCTGACTCGGGAGGCATTTGAATGCCCACCCCCTTCTCCGTGTCCTGCTCTCATTCATATCGCACGGTTAAGGACGTGCTTTAATTTAGGGGGCCTGATTTCAAAATAAGGGATCCCCCCGACAGGGCCAATCTATCATTGGCGGTTTAACAGTTTTCAACTCCGCAGCGAGATTAAACATATCCAGAAGGAAGATCCCATAAAAATGTAAGTACACAAGTGAAGAAACTTAAACAACTAATCCCATTCTCGCACACACTCAGACAAGCTTTGCCCTCAGAGCCTGAGAAAGGAACCGAGTCGTCCTGTTTGCCGAGGGCTAGTGTCCACACATCCGCTTCCACAAAGGCCCCATTGAAAGAGCACCCAGGTTAAAGTGTCTTTGAAAACCCTGTTTAACAGCACAGAAAAGGAGGCACAACCCTGACTGAGAGTAGAACCAGCAGGCCTGCTTTACTGCCAGCCTCAACACACACACTGGCTGTTGTGCTGACACTTACTTTTTCTGTCTCCCTCTCCCTTCCTGGTGAACAATATGAAGGGAGGTGCAAGAGAGGAAGTAGCCAGGCTGGGTGGTGAGCGGGAGGGAGGAGCGGGCCCCTCTCTTTCCCATGTGAAGGACAAGTCTGTTGGAGCGTCAGTCTGGGGCCGTGATTGTGTTCGGCGCCTGGCTGCGTCTCACAGAAGACCCCCATTAATCACTGGAGCAGGTCTCTCTCGGTTTTTCTCTTTCTCTGCCCTTATGCAATGCACCACCTACATCCAGGACCCCACACACAGAAGAGGCATGTGCGCACACATTTAGCACTTCTAAAATGCAGACATGCAGAATATACTGCACTTTCCACAAATAGGCTAGAAAATAAGTCGCCAAAGTGACAACAAATATGCATGTTCTTCAAAGTAAAGTTCACCGAAAATGAAAATTATGTCATCATTTATTCACCTAAAACTTTTGGACCGACATGACAATTTGTACATATTTTACGAGGTCGATTCATATGAATACGATTTGTCTAGACCCCAGTGACGGGTAGGTTTAGGGGCAGGGTTAGAGGTAGGTCATTCGTATGAATTCATATGAATCAGGGAAGTCATAAAATACATACGATTTAGCAAAAATCGTACAAATTCGTACAAGTGAGGTCGTATTAATTTGTACGTTTTTTGCTAAATCATATGAATTAGGGTCCAGGATCTAGACAAATCATACAAAATTGTACAAGTGAGGTCGTATGAATTCATACGAATTAGCCAAAAATTCGTAGCCAAAATACGTATGAACTAGTCGTGAGATAGCGTTGGTATGACTTTCTTTCTTCTGCAGGAAATATTTTGAAAAATGTGATATTTTGACCATTATCAGTTGAAGTCAGTGTTGTTTTGGGTTGCATTGCAAAACACAGTTAAAGAAGATTACTGATTTATTATTTGCATTGTTTTATTAATAAAAGTACACACAATCAATTATTTTATTAATACAAATTACTTCATAATACCACCAACAGAATTTAATTAAATGTAAAATTTTAAATGTAATTAAATACTTCATGTAGCTCTATAATAATAATAATAATAATAATAAATTAATTTAAACAAATAGACATTTTAAAAATTTAAATACTAAACTAATAAATATTGAGCATTTAATCATTCAATTTAATTATCAATTTAAAATTGTTTTTGAATGCAATGCAAAACAATGAACTGTATGCCAGCTCAACATATTATGTTAACATTATGTCATTTTAATTGTAAAATGCAGTTGAGAAGGTCAAGACTTCTGATCACTATTTGAATGAGGGGAGAGACTTCCTGTGGTTAAAACTAGTCACTTTTCATGCTATGTTAGATAATACTTTATGTAACACATCTAATAGGTCTCAAAACAAGAACATGCTTTGTAAAAAAAAAAGTCATGGGACTTTGTTGTATTTATAGAAAGTACCACCTCTCATTCATGCACACACACATACTCTGAGTTAAACACACAAAGCATAAAAATATAAAGAGAACCTCATGCAGTCACACACACACACACACAAACATTCCCATCAGACCCCAGTGTCTCTGAATCGCTCTCTCTCTCTCGCGCACACACACAAACACATTCATTCTCACAATCATTTATTTATTTAACATCATGTGGGTGAAGAGCATGTAAAAGCATTTCATGAATGCAATAAAAACCAAATGTACTGTAAATACCACTATTTGGAAAAGCTGTAATGTTCTTTTAATCCTCTTGCACTGAGGTGGAGAATGTCAAATAGCTGGCAATCCAACCTGATGAGAGCACTGGAATTGTTGGCATATTCACATGAGGATTGTTTACCTAAACTGCTAAAGCTGGATACAGCCTCTCAGAGCTCTGAATGTTAGCAAATGCTCGCCAATTTACATCTTATTTCTCTTATATCATATAAACATAACTCCTACATATCTATTATATCTCATAAAATCATACAATATATTTTAAGACAACAACAGAACTCACAGCTCATGAATTGTTTTGCATAATCTGTAAATAAAACAGGTTATATTATATTATATTATATTATATTATATTACATTACATTACATTAGATTATATTATATTTCCATAACCATGCGGATGGGAATTGAAACACATTTCACCTGAACTTCCTGTCACTCTCATCTCCTCCAGCTCTCTAATGCTAATTTATAGAGCAGTGGAGAGCACAGAAAGAGAGAGGAGGATGGCGCAGCAGGTCAATGGCTTCTTCAGCACATAAACCCTCCTGTAATGAGCAATATTTGTGAAGCATCAAGGTGACAGAGTCTCTAGAGTCATGTGACCGAACAGGTCCCCTTCAACCACACCTCCTGCACTCATTACACTGCACACACAAGCTTTCTGTGTGCCACTCAGGAACCATGGATGGAAATTCATACTTCCAGCCAAACATATGATGACGTTCCTCTTTTATATTAGCAGTATTTCATATTAGTGGTGCTCAACTGATGGGTTGTGATTTCTTGTAACATTATTAAAATATTAAAATAAAAAAATACATTTTTTAAAATATTTGCACAACATTCTAGATTATTATAAATAATATTTATATTATTCTAATAAAATTATCTAATATATATATATATATATATATATAAAATAATATTATTTAAATTAAACAAATTATTGAAATTAATTCATGAAATATAATGTAAAGGAATGCTATTATTATTATTATTATTATTATTACACATTGATTTTAAATAAGTATTATTCATTTATTTTTATATACTGTATGTATATAAACAATCTATATTTATACATGTATACATTACAGAAAAGTTTTATTATATATATTTTAATAATATATTGATTTATAATAATAATAATAATAATAATAAATATAGCAATAATAATAGTAATAATGTAATTAAGTCTGATCTTTATAGTTTAATCTTTAATAATCAAATATATCTTTATATATAATCTTTCAAATTTATGAATGAAATATAATGTTAAGGAAGAAAATGTTATCACATCAAGCATTCATTGAGTAGCTGTGATCAATCATTTCATATCATTACAGTCATCGCAGTGACAGCATTTGGTATAAATAACAATTAAAAGAGAAATTATGCAGATTTTAATGATAGTATCATAACATTGGGATAAATCCATTAAATAAGCAACAAACAAAACCCATCAGTGACAGGGAGCCTGATGTCTCTTTATTGTTCCTGTGCATGATAAACATGTTTATCACTGAACCCAGATTATGTGAACTGGGATTATAATCCATCCGTATTCCTATTCCCAGCACTGGAATCTCATTATGAACAGGAACAGTATCTTTTCAAAACAGTACATGCTACAAAAACAACACTGTTTCTTAAAGTATGATTCTGAAATATGTGAACAGATCATCATTTAGTCTGATCAAAACACACTCAACGAGGACAAATGGGCCTTTTGATTGGCAGAGCCTGAGTGAATTACACAATAACGTTGTAAGCAGGCCTGTGGGTTGTGTGTGTGTATTCTGGGTGTCTATGTGAGGTCACTAATGGGTGTGAGGATGTATTGCTGTGTCAGCTTGATGAAGCACTGCCTCTGGAAGCTTCCCATCCATCGGCGGTGATTAATCAACCCATCAGAGGCTGTTAATCATGGAAACAATACACAGATTACAGACACACACATGCATCCCAAACAGCTCATACACATGCAGTGAGATCAGACAGCAGACAGTGATTTGTATTTCATTTTACAATAAAAAAAATCATAAAACACACTTGATTGGCTATTTGCATGTTTGTTTGCTTTGTAATACATTTTGCACAAGAGTAGTTTTAGATAAGTGTGTAAAAACAATTTATGCTGCCAAACATTGTTTTCCAAGTGTCTAAACTTCATTAAAACAACATCAATTTTCTTCTGTAGCAAAATGTCATAATATATCAAAACTTGTTTTCTAGCAATTGGCAAACATATTTCTTGCTTTAAAGATAAGCCATAGCAAATTTAGTGAAGTTTGTATTCATAATAAAACTGATTAAATAGATTAATCTGTGTTATAAAAGTGTATTCATTTGCCAGTAAAGTAGCAATCAGTGATGAATTGTAATGCTGTTAAGAAACCATCTGACACCTGAGAGGAGTAAATCCTTCACTTATAACAAAAAGCCACTCATTCCTTAATGGAAAAGTACAACCACCTCACTCTTGATGTATTTCACACAGTAATTTGCATGTAAATGTTGTGTAAATGATTGCCTTCATGTCTACACATGCAATGTAAGCTGAATTCGACAAAATAGAAAGCTTTGTGCTCCTTAGAAATCCTGACAAATGTCTCTTAAGTAAGCCGTAAGCAAATAACATCTTTCCTTTTCATCTTATTAGTATATCCTCAACAGATGCAGAGCGGATTATCTCGATTAGTCCTTTCTTCTGGCCCTGTTTTGCTGCTTTGCATCTAAATCTATCAGACTGGCCTCTGTAATAAACCACAGGAACAAAATCTCAATGTTTACAAGTTTCCTTACACTCTTAAAAATAGAGGTTCCAAAAGGGGGGTTTCTGTGGAAGCTTGTTTCCGCAGAAAAAAAGAAAATTAGTCAAAGGGCTAGTTCACCCAAAAATGAAAATTCTGTCATTAATTACACACCCTCATGTTGTTCCGAACCCGTAAGACCTTCGTTCAGCTTCAGAACACAAATTAAGATATTTTTGGTGAAATACGAGAGCTTTCTGACCCTGGATAGACAGCAAGGAAACTACCACGTTCAAGGCCTAGAAAGGTAGTAAGGACATTGTTAAAATAGTCCATGTGAAATCTGTGGTTCAACCGTAATTTTATGAAGCTACGAGAATACTCGTACAAAAATAATGACTTTAAGAAGAAATTGTTAAATAAAGTCATTATTTTTGTTTTGTTTTGTTATTTTTGTTGAACCACTAATGTCACATGGACTATTTTAATGATGTCCTAACTACCTTTTTGGGCCTTGAATGTGATAGTTGCATTGCTGTCTATGCAGGGTCAGAAAGCACGGATATCATCAAAAAATATCTTAATTTCTGTTCCAAAGATGAACGAAGGTCTTACGGGTTTGAAACGACACGAGGGCAAGTAATTAATGACAGAATTTTCATTTTGGGGTGAACTATCGCTTTAACTGCAACTTTTTATCTCGCAATTCAGTTTTTTCTTGCAATTCTCAAAATATAAATTGCAACTCTCCAAATTGTGAGCTATAAACTCACAACTGTGAGAAAAAAGTCAGAATTGTGAAATAAATAGATGCAATTACCTTTTGCGCAATTGCCAGATGTTAACTTTCTAGAATTCTGAGAAAAAAAGGTCAGAACTGAGAGACATAAAGTCGGAATTGCAAGATAAAATTGTAACATTGTAACATTTTTTTCTCATTGCGATTAAAAATTCCGAATTGTCAGATAAAAAGTTGCAATTACTTTTTTTATTTTTTGTTATTCTGTTGCGAAAATGGGCTTCCATAGTTTTCACAACCTTTATTCCACCATAAAGGCCTTTTTGAGGAACGGAAAGGTTCCATGGATGTTAAAGGTTTTTTATAGAACCACAACATCCAATAAACAACCTTTACTTTTAAGAAAGTAGATGTGCATTCTCTTCTTTTTTGGAACAGAACTGAGACTATCACACTTCCCAGAATTCCCTGAAGCCACTTCACATGACAATAGATTTCTTTAGGTATCGTTCTGCACAGACACAGCTGTCCTGGAGCGGAGGCCAATCCTGTATTTTCATTTCAGTAATTAGACCCATTGATTAACCCGACGTTGGCTGCATTCCACGAGAGACGGGAACCTGCTATTTTCCGTCTCCCTTAACCATATGTTTGATATCAAAGATGACTCATCATTTTAATCGTCGTTTCCCAACCCTGACTCTGTGTTTTTACTGGCACCTCGCAGCTGTACAGTGGGGGAGTTTTATTTTTCTGCTGACCTCTCTCTCGCTTGTTCTCTCCCGCTCTTTCTCTTTCCTGACCGCGAGATGATGAGATATGAGAGTCGGGTGGTAAATTAGAACAACAGGCAGTTTTCCACTGCATATACAAGATGTGCTAATTTAGGCAATGTGGTCAGGGTGCGTCCTTGCCCCTCATAACTGTCGCCGTAGAAGCTACGCGCTCTGGCAGATGGCTGTTCGCAGGGCAGCTAGATAATGACGGAGGATTAAACGCCTGACTCCCTTGCCACATTCCCCTCCTGCATGTGTTTGTGTTCCCTCTTTAGTGAGAATTTATGGGTTCTGTGGCGCAAAGATAGATTGCCACTAAAAAGCCTCTGAGAAAACGCCACTAATCTGCGAGCGATAATTCCCATTCAAGTGAATGATTCTGGATTAATAAAAATGCTAATTCATAGAAATGCAACGCAATGGCTCCCGGTGAGGAGGATTCGTGGCATGTTTGCCCTCGACTCTATTAAAAAGAAAGACAACGAGATCATAAATATGGATCCGGTTTTGTCGGCCTGTGTGGGTGGTTTGTGCCAAGCAGCTACACTCATCCCAAACATATTATTCAATTGAATACCATGGGCAAAGGGACACGCTGACATGGGAATAATTGAAAGAGATGTGATTAGAATCTGGAAGGCCATGTTTACACCTAGTAAACATCTAGGGTGATTCAATCACAAGTTGTCACGTTGTTGTTTTCACCTGGTAACATGCATGTCTTCTTTGAGGTCCAGGACACATCGGGATATTTTCAACTACCTCCACAAGATGTGGTCAAAAGGGTCTAAGAGCATGAAGCACGGAATATTTTGCAACATATTGAAATGATTACTATATGAATGCCCTGAGGCAGTGAACAAGCAGGACAGAGTTTAACTGTTGTAAATATCGAAGCATTTACTTAATAAATGCTCACTGGGGCATTAGGTCAGCAAGTGTGTTGTAAGTGGTTGATTGTTTTTCCTTTTTGATTTATTTGAGCACCTTAAGAAATGTTTTTTTTGTGTGTGTGTGGTGAAACTGTTTTCGCTTTCATCATAACTGAATTACAACTCAAATTCTGGGTGAAAGGCTGAAGTCAATACTAGATCTATTAGCAGAAACAGAAACCAAGCAGGGCTTGGGGCAGAAATGCCACTGAAATTGACAAAAATGTCCCAAATACTCCAAATGTGGGTGCAAAAAATGCCCAATGATGTTTTTCTGCTGTGCATGACAATTTTAGTCACATATCGTCAATAACAAACAACTCCAAGATAATAAAAGGAGAAATATGTTATATACATACTTTAAAACACATGCACCAGAAATGAAATATAATATTTGCTGGTTTTATACAGTAAAATTTTTTTTTACTTTTATGCAATTTTCTTTGATTTAGATTTATTGACAAATGTCTAGTCATGCAACTATTAAGTAAAAAGTAAACAAAGTTTTAAGGTAAAAAATATATATATATAATGGGTAATATGTAATGATATGTTAGCATCATTTCATTACAAATATTTTTTTTACATTCATGAATATCAAGAAACTTCTGTACGAAACCTGAATGAAAGTGCTTTCTCATAAAGAAAAGATAAAAAAAAAAATAATATACACTGACTTTGATTTAACAGAGTTTCAAAGTTTTTCATTTTGCTTATTTTTTTAATAAAATATATTTATATAAAATATTCCAAACTACATTTTTATTAAGGATTACAGTGTTTTAATAAGACTGTCTCATAATTGACCCATAAATGGGTGATACTTTTTACATACTTCATTTTTTGAAGTAGAAAAAACTCCTGGAAATGGATATTAAATATTAATTCCCCACACAGCCTAACAGCAGAACACTGCAATCAGAATGAAATGTGCTGGCTAAAATTAACTTTTGACCACTTGTCGTACTTGACCCAAGTTTTCCATTACAACCTGAGGAATCCTTGATCTCACCTGTGCGTTCAATAGAAACATTATCCCATTACCAGCAGCCAAATGTGATCCTTCACAGACAACATAGTAGAGATCTGAAATTGTTCAAGTTAAATATTAAGATGGCAGAAGATTCATCAGTATGGGCCAGAATGCACTGCACACACACACACACACACACACACTCTCTCACACTCCTCCACACTCATTATTCCAGAAATAAAGCAGGCTGGATCATTAGTCTCGGCACATAACCACATAACTCACTCATTGCCACCATGAATATTCCTAGAACATGATTTGTGATCCAAACTGTCTGCCCAAGTTGTGTTTATTTAGAGTCAGACTGACTGAGACAGTACAGAGTATCACTTAAAATAACACACACACAGCCTGTAATTTAAGGACAGTTCTAGTACGTGATAGGATCCAGCTCAAAAACACACAATGAATGCTCTGGTCCATTCAGCCCCATCGGTTTTCACTTTGGAAAGGGAGCTGGAATGAGCTGCATTCCATTTTATTTCACATTTATTTGGCTTCAGTGTTATTTTATCATTAGTGTTTTGTGCAAGAGTTTAAACAAGGACAATCACTTGCAAGCCCATTTCCGCCACGGAATAAAAATATAAAATAGGTAATAAAAAGGTTAAAAAAGGCAATAGTTTATATCTCACAATTCTAACTTTTTCCATCACAATTTGGGTTTGCAAGATATGAACTCAGAATTGGGAGATATAAACTCCCAATTCTGAGAAAAACAACAGAATTGCGAGAAGTTAACTCACAATTGTGAGTTTAGAACTTGCAACTGCGAGATATAAACTTGCAATTTTGAGACATAAACTCGAAATCGTAATTCGTCTGAATTGTGAGATATAAATTTGCAATTGCGAGAAAAAAGTCGCAATTGCAAGTTGTATTTTTTAATGGTGGAAACAAAAAACAGAACTGTGAGACATAAATTTAGAAAAAAGTCAGAATTGTGAGATTTGTGAGAAAAAAGTCAAGAAGTCAAGAGTTTATTCCTCACAATTGAGTTTATATCTTGCAAACCTTTTTTCTATAAAAGTTTACATCCCTAGATTCTGAGAAATAAAGTCAGCATTGTGAGATAAAAATTTGCAATCGCAAGAAAAAAGTCAGGATTGTGAGATAAAAAAAATCTAAATTGAGGTAAATAGAAAATAAAATTAGTTTTTTAATGGTGGAAACAAAACAACTGTAAGACATAAATTTAGAATTCAAAGCAAAAAGTCAGAATTGCAAAATATAAATTCACAATAATTGCAAGAAAAAAGTCAGGATTGTGAGATAAAAAGTCACAACTGAGGTAAATAAAAAAAGTTGTATTTTTTTAATAGTGGAAACAGAAAACAGAATCGTAAGATGTAAATTTAGAATTCAGTACATTTAGAAAAAAAAGTCAGAATTGTGAGATATAAAAGATTTGTGAGAAAAAAAGTCAAGAAGTCAAGAGTTTATACCTCACAACTGAGTTTATATCTTACAATACCAACCTTTTTTCTATTAAAGTTTACATCCCTTGATTCTGAGAAATAAAGTCAGCATTGTGAGATAAAATGTCGCAATTACCTTTTTTATTACATGGAAATGGCTCTGAAGTTGCTTTAACATGCACAACTTCCTCACTGTGCAACATATGGTATCGATGACATTTACAGCCGAGCCATAAGTCTGGGTTACGGTCATGTAAGTTGCATGCATGCATTCAAAATCAAGTTTTATTTCTTATCTGTGGCGAATGGCTCCCAAAGGAAAGCTTTATTATGATGGATCTCGTTGATGTCACGAGTACTTTTAGCGTCAAAGACAAATGTGGCCTTTGTTTCCCATGAACCGCCGTCCTCACCTGGAACCAGACCGGGACTGGCCAGCTGCCAGGTGCGTACTTGGCGAAGGATACGGCTAAGCAGGGCCCTGTGTTCCTGGGAGAAGAGGCCCCAGCAGAGGATTTGAGGGCCTGATAGGATTAGACTCCCTTTCTTTACACAACACTGATGAGGATAAGGAATTCGTAGAGCGCTCAAACACTCCAAAGCTTTCCTAATGCAAAGCATCAGATGCCTTCACTGCTGCGCTTACACCAAAACACATGCCATCAAACCTGATGATTTCTGATGAGCAGTTGGTTTGGTTACATGTGCTGGAGAAACTTTGCATGATTTTACTTCGACCACAAACCAATAGTGGTGTTTATTACCTCATGGGGAATTTGCTCACTTCTCTCCATATGTCTCGCATACCTTGATCTTAAGATAAATATTGGTAATACTTTCCTTCAACAGTGAGCCAAGAGAAATATGTAAACAGTCATGTAAGGACAGTTGAGCGCCAGAATGAAATTTGCCAGCACAATGCATTATGGGAGTGCGGATGAGCAATGTGTATGCCCACTCGAAAAGAAGCAAATGCTGCATAATAGGACAAATCATATCCAATAGGAGCATACTATGAGGAGTGAGACTAGAGATTGCTTTAAAAGAAGCAGTAGCTTTATAATATTAAACATGAAAAATCTGTTAGTGTCACTTTCAATTGAAATTACAACTTCAATTTTTGCTATAAAGCAGCCCTCCACTGTGTTCACATTTTCACTCGCATTTGACCTCAACGGACTCAACAGAAAATACAATCAAACCAAAATTTATTCAGACACCTTCAACATTTCTCACATTATCACAGTTTATTTGCTATAGTTTAGAAAATGGTAATAAAATATGACAAGAACTCAAGAGCTAAACTGTCTGAACAAATTCATCTTGATAAAGTCAGATAACTTTGATAGAAAGGTATGTAACAAAACATGGTCAAGTCAAAGTGTCAATCAAATTTTTGGTCACAAATTTTTATTAATTTTACTGGTAGTCCACTGTATGAAGAATTTTTGGGTATAATATATAACAGTTTACTTTATTTTGCCATCCTCACTTACATTAATGAACTATAGTGCCCTGTATCTACTAGTAAAAAAAAAACAATCAATCAGTATCTGGTGTCTGAACAATTTTTGGTTTGACTGTATGAACCAAAAAAAGATTTCCACATCAAAGAAGGGTTTTTTAATTAGTCGGAGTGGACATTTTCAGAAAGTTCGCTATGGGAAACTCCAAATGAACTTCGTTTTGGCCTAATTTGGTTCAAAATGACATCACAGCAGTTCGTTCTTTGACTTTACTTTTTACTCTTTTGACTCTACTTACAACATTTAACTCTGCCCACTGTTGTCTGGTTGACGCAGACAAAATTACAAAAGAAATCAAACCTGTAACTTGGACAGTAGTGTGGAGAATAAGAAAAGTGGATTTACCTTTTGACGCAACCGACCCAAGTTTGACTCTGCCTATTGCCGATCCCATTCTTCTCGCATATTAGCTTGGAGAGGTGTTTTGTTTTAAGTAAAAAATAAAGAAAATATTCAAAAAGTTGAAATAAAGTTCCTACTGGGTATTTAATACTGGGAGTATGTTTTTTAACGAATATTTAATAGGCCTATAATTGAAAATGTCTCGACTTCGCATTTACTAACATTTGCGCTTGTCAAATTACTGGCATTTGCGCCATTATTTAACGCCCCCAAAAAAGCATGTCTTAAAGCAGGCATTAATTTGGCTGGTCATTATAAAATGATCTGGCTGCGTCTGTGTTCTTTAATGTGCGCATTGTCAGTAAATCACACGCAGAATTTTCCCCTCCCATCGGCGCTTTTATGGAATTGCGCTCTAACGCTAATTTGCCCTGTTTAGTAAATCTGGCCCTTAATTTTCAGCGTCAGTGGTTATTCTACTAACACGACAACACTGTTTACAGAGCAACACATCTAACTAGATGATATTAACTATTCCATTCCTAATCTGATGCGTCCTCTAAATTCAAAGTACATTAAAGAAAACACATTAGTCTTCTTTTCTTTTTAAGACAAAAAAAGGTCAAGATAAGGCCAGACATGCTAACAAAAATAGAATCATGTAGGAGGATCTCTTAGCGGCGCATAGAATAGCTCTGTTAAAAATGCAAAAAGGAGCTCCTTTTCCATCATCTATGGCCATAGGCGAAACGTCTGTCCCCACTGCACGCCTGAAATAGAAGCCATATTTTAGAGCAGTTCTTCAAAGGTT
>JAFVLL020028367.1:0-28180 GCA_021397915.2 Tor tambroides
ATCAATAATTTTGACCCATTCAATGTATTTTTGGCTATTGCTACAAATATACCCCAGCGACTTAAGACTGGTTTTGTGGTCCAGGGTCACATATGTTAAAAATTGCCATGCTAATAAACAGCTAGTTAATAGTGAGGATTGGTTGCTATAATAAATTGTTACCAAATACATTTTCTTCGGAAATGTATGAGATTTTTTTTTTTTTTTAAATCAATGGGAAAAGTAGGTATAATTAGTTACAGTTAGTTTGTATAATGACACTTTGTTGTTGTTTTAATAAGTAATTTAATAAAAAGAACAAGACAGATTGTTACAGCAAAAAAAAAAAAAAAAAAGAATAAAAAAACCATAAGTATTTAGTTAGTAACTATTCAGAAAGCATGCAATAACTAATCAAAAGTGACAGAAAATGTATAATTGCAAAAAATATATTTCAATAAATTCTGTTATTTTGAACTTTCTGTTCATGAAAGAACAGAAAAAAAAGAATGATTGTTGAAGGATGTGACACTTTAGTAATAGCTGCTGAAAATTCAGCTTTGCATCACAGGAATAAATTACATTTTAAAATATATTGATATAGAATATATTTAAAAAGTAAAAATATTAAAAATTATAACATTTTACAATATTACAGTTTTTTTACTGTATTTTTGATCAAATAAATGCAGCCTTGGTGAACACAAGAGAAGTCTTTCAAAAACGTACCAATCCTAAACTTTTGAACAGTAGCGCATATTTATATACGAAATTGTTTAGCAATTATTTTGTTAACAGTTTAGCTCTCTCTATACGCAAAACAGGCTGCTAACAAACAGTATGTTCTCACAGTCCTGTGGAATTCCATACAGTGTGTGTGTGTGCGTGTGTGTGTGTGTATGTGTGTGTTTGCATGTGAGAGACACTGAATGGGAGTGGAAGATACAGAGAGACACGCTGAGATAATGAAAAAGAGACAATTCTTCCAGACACTGTCTCTTCTCATACTCTGCTTCTCCTTCTGTTGCACAGTTCTGTTTGGAGCCAAACAGTCAAGAATGTGGGGTATCATTTCCTGCAGAGAGATGACGTTCATGGAAAGGAGGGAAAAAAAGAGAAAACGGCGAAGGAAAAAAAGCCCTCGCCAAAGGGAGGCTTAGTGGTGTCAGACTCAGGAAACAGAGTTTTCAGATTTGAGGGGTTAGAGACTGAATGTGTGGGGAGAAAAGCACTGGAGCTTCCACGGAGAGTCTGTGTGTGTGTGTGTGTGTGTGTGTGTGAGCTGGCAGCTGCTGTGGTAGGGCAAGACTGGGCAGGCTCTGGTGCTCAGCCCCAGGGAAGCACCAAGCTGCCAAAGTGCCCTGGCAGGGGCCCGGGATGGGTCCACAGGAACAGAAGAGCCTCTTTGTGCTCACCTTGCCAGCAGAAACCAGCCTGCCTCCTCTCCTCCGCGCTCGAATCGGGTCTGCTCCGCTTTGCTGTGCTTACAGTGCAATACGGCAACTACGGCTAACAGCGAAGCCACAAATCAGAGCCAGAGTCATGAAACGAGAGTCTCCTCTCGAGACGTTTTAGATTTTAGGTTGAATTCAGATCTTTTATGGAAGAGGATGTTGCACTCGTAGAGGTGAGAGACGTCTGCCCGTGTCGGGCAACTCTGGAGTCAGCTGTCTAACAGAGCTTCTCAGCTCATTAAATGAAATCCCACAGCCCGCACTGAAGAATTTAAATGAGAACACGCGTTTGATGTGCGGGACTCCCCCTCTTTACTGGCCCTCTGTATGTGGTACGGTCAGGAAGAGGCTGGGTGGTAAACACCTTGTTTAAGGCACTGACGGGTGAAGGTCTTGCAGGCTGACCTTGGGGAACTTAGCTGAAACTGTATATGTGTAAATCCATTGCAAATCCCCAGACCTTTTTTTCCCCTTACAGCCCGACTCCCTCAAGAAACTGGATCACTGCACTGTTTACAAGACCTCATGATTCATTTGGGATAAGGGGGCTTGACAAGGCAGGACCCGGGTCACTATTTGCAAAGATTGTAACCTAAAACCGAGGTCGAAAAAATGTCTTTAATGAGAACATGAGGTAACTAGTATGAAATAATTGGACTTGTTTTTACCTTTCTCCTGAAAATGGGAGAGATGATTGTAGAGGGTTTGGCTGGGTTGGGGTGACACATGATTGAACCCACTTTTTTTAAAATATCTTCAAGAAAGATATGGGTCAATGACATATAAAAGTGTCCAAAATCAATAAAAGGGAAAATCTAGTTTAATCAGATGTACTCTTTGAATGTACGTTGGATCCATTTAGAAAAAAAAAGAAAGGAAAAAAAAAGAGAAAAGATCAAGAAAAGGTTAAATTTATGACTTATGTCATGTGGTGCGACCAACAGGTAAAAACTTCAAACATATTTTCCTTACACCTTGAATCCATGTGAGTTTACACATCTTAATTAATATATATATGTATTATTTAATTATTTTTTATTTAATTATTTTAATTATTATTGCTGTTTTTTTCTGTTACTTTGCACTATGAAAATAATTCACTAATAATTATTTTCTGTTTAACTTTCTTGAAATTGTAATAATTATTGAAGCAGTTTTGTTAAAAAATAAATACTAATACATATAACAAAAGATGGTTGCACATTATTTTAAGGTGTCCTTGTTACGGTTTAATTATACATTTAAGTACTGAGTAATATTGATCGTCTACATGCACTTACTATATGGTTAGGGTTAGGATTAAGTTTTGGTTTAGGGTTACTTCCATGTAATTATGCATAATTCATTGTTGTTATAATAGTAAGTATATGTAACGTGTAACAAGGACACCTTAAAATAAAGTGTTAGCCAAAATATTATGCAAAAGTACTTGACAGTTTTTTTCCTTTCAAACATTTATTTATTTAATTTTGTATAATATCAGGACAGTTGTATAACCCTAATATTTCTTACTTTATATCTTACTTTAACTGCATGCTCATCAGATGTATTCATGTTGCCGTATGTACGAACGTGATTTTTTTGTATATGAGTAAATGAATAGATAAGGTAAAATGAGTGTCACGTTATTGACCCTTAAAGTTAATAATGTGAAAATCGATTGAAATAAACGAATGCATTCTGTTCTTGATTCTTGATGTGTTTATTTGTGTGAAGCGACAACAAATGACAAGGCTTTTGTTTGCAAGGTGCTGTCCTTTGTATACACTGTCATTATGTCTTACAGACCCTGTTTTTGAGCAACACCTTTTTGATATCAGGCTTCTCTCGCTACGCTGCATTCCCTGTTGGCGTGTTATTTGATTATTTGGTACTCGCACGAAACCACAAGGTCGAAACAATCACCAGCTCATAAACTCGCTGATCGGGTTTGTACGTGGAATCATATCCACATGGCCACTCGATAATGATCAAATCTGTGATAAGCAATACAAGATTTTATGGGATATTGCAGAACTCAGCCACTTGGCACCTGAGCTTAAGCGGTCGGAGCGGGAGAAATAGAGATCTGAAGCCTCTATTTGAGAGAGCTGGAGGAGCTAGAGCATTTCAGAGGACCATCTTAACCCACCTCAAACCCCTTCATCCTCCTCCTCCTCTTGCATCCCCTCCTCCTCCTCCAGCGCTCTGGGTCTCTGTATCGGGTTTTGTAAGGGATTTGCCTCCCGAATCCCTCAAATCAACAGAGGATAGATGCCCATTGTGTTTAATCAAAGCACTTCCTTCCCATAATCCTTCAATTCTAACAGGAAGAATGGGAATGTGAAGGGGAATGCCATGGATGGAGCCCATGAAGGCTTGCATTATACAGTCTCATTTGGATTTCTCCAGCAGGCAGTGCCAGGACCCGGTCCTTGTTTGTTGATATTTCATTTATCTGTTCTTTCTTACTTTGTTTTGTGTGTATTGGGCTGTTTGTGTTGCCATTGCTGGCATGTTCAGTTGTGGATAGATGTCAGCTCCCCAATCATGTTTACATTGGAGAATAATTGACTTGTCACCTGTAGAAACCTGCTTATGGGTTTAAATCTGTAGCTGTGCTTGGCAACGTAGCTGCATACTGTTTATGCTCCCGTCAGGTGAAAGCAGCAAAACGTGTTGGAGTTGGCTTGCCGTAATCCTGTTCGGTCTAGTAATCGAGTTAATCCTCGGGGACTCACCCTGTTTGCACTTTCTCCCATAAGTCCCTGGGGCAGTGCACCCACCTGACACCAAGGTACAGGGCCGGAGTAGGACTCATTTTCAGGCCTGGAGTTTCATGCCTTTTTGGTGCAGCATTTGCACTTTCTATTATCCTTTTTTTTTTTTTTTTTTGAGCAAGGTGTCACTGTCAGGGGAGTCAAAAGATAATTACGGCAGCATTAGCGTTGTCAGTTAACTTCAGAAATGGAAAATAAGGGACAAATGTGATTCTTTATCTTTTATTCTTTAAGAAAATAGTTTTTATTGGTGTATTCTTGTAGAAAATAAGTGTTTATTCTTTAAGAAAATAAGGGACAGAATAAGGGATGCTCCAAATATTTGTACTGTACCATAATGTAGGCCATGTCTGCCTGCAGTTAAAAAGTTCTCAGAAATAATCACAGTTGTTTTGCTTAACCTATTTATGTACAATTATTCTAAAAAGAATTTTAATGTCATACAAAAAATGTCATCGGTCTGAGTAAATTGTACCAGTATAGAATTGTGACTTCACAAGTGTAGTAATTTAGGAGAAGAAAATACTGTTAAATTACAAATGGCATGAAATCTGAAAGCGTAACAACTGAAGGTCTATGAAACGTCAGTCAATAAAGCATTTTAAACAATGGCACTTAAAGTTTTGAACTAAAATATTGCAACCATATAGTCTTTGAATGAATGAAAATGCATATTCTGCATATTTCTGCATATTCTGCACATTTTTTCAATTAAAGAAAACTTGTGAGTGTGGGCTGCTTCTGGTGCTTGGATTTGTAGCCTACTTCAATAATGAGGTCCAAGTTTAAGAATAGGCTACGCGAGAAGTTTTTTTGTTTTGTTTTGATTTTCCCTCTATTTAACAGCATTAACTTACAATGAAAGACGTCTTTCCTCAGGTGGATTGAATGTTTTTTTGCCTTGCTGGATTTTTTAAGTTGTTTGCATTCGCCCAAACTGATCTGGCAAAATCAAAACGCGGATGGTGAAGGTTATTGCCGTTAGCTCGAGTCCCGATCGCTGTGAAGCGGGAGCAGCAGAGAATTCCGTTTGGTCTTAAAGCCTTCCTCAAACGGCTAAAAAAAACGGCTATGCAAAAGGAATGATTAATTATCAATTGAGAATTTGTTATTGATATGGTCTAGTGAAAATAATAATAATGAGCTGTGAGAAAATAATAAATAAAATGAGTGGGGCTGCTGTGAGTGCAGACAGTACAGCATCCATATTTCAACCCAGTGGCCACCGGCCCTAGCAGCCAAAAAAACAGACCGGCCCCCCGGGAATCCTCCTGGTGCTCCCGATTAGTTTTAATTGCTCTTAACACAGTGTTACGCATGAGTTCAAGGAATATTCTAAGCTCAGCACAAGTTATGCATAATAACTGACATAATTGACTGGCATAATGTTGACTATCACCAAAATTAATTTACACTTTTTTTTCTTAAAAAAAAATTCAGTGGAAGTAAATTTAGACAACTTGTAAATGTTAAAATACTCACTGTTTAATAGTATAGTCACAAAAAAAGCTAAATTTAATTCTGAAAAAAATCACTTTTATCCAATTATATCCAATTTTATAACTCTGTTTGCCATGAAAACACAATGTCATAAACAATAAATCCTAAAATGAACAGATTAAACAATTTACAAATTAAACAATACAAGTTTACAGAAGAATTAATATAAACGCTTTTCTAAAATAATAACTACTCAGGCTCATTGGAAATACATGCTTGTGGTGATGTTTCTTCAAAACTAAAAAAAGGTACCTTTACTAGGAATCGCTGCAGTTTCCAGCTGAAATGAACACTAGAGGCAGTAAAACTCAGACAACTTTTACTCTTTTTCACACACAGTATGATTTACAGGACCAGAGTTTTGAATAAAGCTCCTCACTTTAGTATTGTTTATTTTAAATAAGAAAATGTGGGACTAATCACATTATGCCACAAATGATTTACTTGTGCCAAACCTACAAGATTCCTTAAGCATGTTCTGCTGACTAAAATGCATGTGCAGAATCCAATTCCTAATACAGTATGTCATCGGCAGACAGCAGGCAAGAGAAAGCGGAGAAAGCGAAATGGTTTAAGTTCACACGACATGGACTCTTGGTGGATCATTCATCCTTTACTCTGGACCACAAGCCTGGGCTCAGATCCAAGCAGATCTCAGCCAAGGCCTTTCCATGGGCCTGTATTACTCCTGAGGGAAAGGTATCTAAGCCTTCCCCGCTACACAATTTCCCAGTGCCTTTCTACTTGAGTGGGTGGCCCCCGTGTGCCCTGGCTCCTGGTCTTTCAGTGACGGAGACCGCCCTCTGCTCTGGAGGAGGTGAAATCAAATCCCACCGTCGGAGACAGCAGCGAACGGCAGGAGACCATAGAGCGAAGATTAAAGATCCATCTCATATTTTCCCTCCATGTGCACTGAATAAGCATTGTAATCCGTGGAATCAAATGCTTCTAATGTAGCCCTCAAGGGTCATGATATCTCGCATGTGACATTTAGCTATTTTAAAACGTTTTCCCGTCTCATATCAAATACTGACAGTGAAGTCTGAACAGAAAACTGTGTGTCGTCTACACTGAAGGCCTGACAATGACATTACCTTGGATCTCATGCATTTCAGCTTGAGCTGGAAACGGATACTTCTGTATGTGATGTGTAAATTGATATTGATGATCAAAGTAAACAATGTGACCCTTCATATGAGGCTTTGATTTGAACCTTTTGAAGAGAGTCCAAACCAATTAATGAAGTTTGGAGTTGAGTCCCAAGAGCTTCATTAGAAGGCCGAATGGCGATTTCAAAGACAGCTGCCATTTCTCTCCTCTGGTTTCCTCTCAGCCCCATTCATCACATTAGAGAACATCTAACAGTTCATTTCAGCTCAAAATTTGTTCAAGAAACCTAATTGCTGAGTAGAAATTTTGGGGTCTAAGATTTGAGAGAATGGAGCCAAACGAAGTTTCAGTTTCTTCTCGGAACATGACGTTGTCAGACAAGGACAAATGTCCTTCTTCCTGGGAATGATTAATGACGGCTGGTAATCTGACTAGGCTAGTTTAAGAGAGGAACAGGTTTGTTGGATATTGATAGCTATTCCCATTTTGGGCCATTCTCCAAGGAAACAGGAAGTGGCCATTGAGACTACTGAGCTTAGGAGGAAATGTGTTATAGCTGTTTGTGTCACTTGAGACAAGGAGTGCATTTAGATTTTTAAAGTGTTGGAGAGTTACTAGTTACATGTAACAGCATTATGTAATTTAATTACAAAACTAATGTTACTGTAATCTGTTACAGTTACTTAGAAAAAAAAGTGTAATTAAATTACAGTTCATAAAAAAGTTGTTGTCTATTTTTCTTTTCTTTTTTTAACCGTCAATTTAGCTTTTTAAAATCCAGTGTTGGGAAGATTACACTTTAGAAATGTAATAGGTTACAGATTACAAGTTACTCTATTTAAAATGCAATAAGTAGTGTAACTACATTACGTTTTTTGTTTTCAAACTTGGTAGTACAGTGTTTATTATAAAACTAGAGCAAATCAATGGCTTTTGGCATCGATATCAAACTTTGGCTGCACAAAAAAAAAAAATGCTAATTGCAATTTTTCACAAAAACAAACAAACAGTTGATTTCAATTTAAAATTTGAATTTATTCCTCTTTTTAAGCTCCAGGGCTGTACAATTTGGGTTTGTGATTATACAAATCAATATGACTATGATACTACTAGCCTTGTAACTGCCGGTTTCTAAGTGCTTCTCATTACAAGTTTGGGAAGAAGGTTTGCTCATGTTGCGTTCCCAAATGCATGTTATAAGCAACTTAAACACATTGACTCAAAGCATATGTATAGATGAGTTCTGTGGAACAGCATTTACTGCTCTGAGATTATAAAAACACCAGATAATGAGCTGCTTGTGTGTGAAAGAACAGTTCACTCACATATATTTATTTAATTAAATCACAGCCTTTGCAATCTGATAATCATACTAAGCCGCGATTTCAGTTTTATTTTGATTGTAATTGTATCTTCATGCTTTGTGTTTGAATACTTACAAGCATGAATGAGATTTGAAATAAAATTCAGTGTGATCCTCACACAAATGGCTTAAGACGACTTGAGATACAGCACAGATGTTGTAAAAGTAGTCGTACAGACTTTTATGGTGTGATTGCTAATTTTCATCTCTTCAATGGAACAGAGCAGAACTGGGAGTCATACAGTTTTGGAACGACATGACAAAATGTCCATTTTTAGGTAAACCTGAAACTATGATGTCTAAATACAGTGTACTTGGGATTTGTTTATTAAATGCATTTATTTGCATTATCATATATACTTTAAAAGTTTTGCATTAAAACCTCATTTCTTTGGAGAAGTGCTTTTCCGTCTGCTCTTCAGAAGTGGCAAGGAAACCCCTCAGTTACACATACTTATGAAAAGCAGCGCAGCTTAACCGAGGCCGGCCTCCTGCAGGAGATTTTGTCAGTTTGCTTTTTTCCACCAGCAACAGGATCAGCCGTAAATACTCTCTTCCCAGGAGTGCGCATGGCTTCTCTTTTACACAGATTCACACACTCTCTATAGCTCGCTCGCCCTCTCTCTCTCTCTCTCTCCCTCTTTTTGTGGCTCCTACAAACAGTCCAACTCCTTTCTCAGCCATTGGTTCCTAACCCAGATCAAATGTTAGGGTTTAAAAAGCTAAAGTCTGATGTGGATGAGCAACTGCCCACAAAACACTTTAATCCCTAATGCTGTAATGTATTTAATTTCACACTCTCTGATGCTGTTGCCCCTTTTTAGGATTACTGAGGGTGGGGGCTGGGTCAGGGTCTGGGACAGAGGGGGCCACTCAAGCCCTTCCAATGCAAAAGATGAAGATTGAGGACGCCGCTCTAAAACAGTTGAGCACTTCATAGAGCCAGATCCACAGAATGCCGCTGCACTGTTTTGATGCTTGTATTTAAATTGGAGCGGATGGCTTTAAAGAGCAGGGGAATGCAATGATATCTGCATTGTCCTAAACCCCTGCTTGAGAGACCCGGGCAAATCCCATTGTATGCGTGTTACTATGGAGCTTCATAAAGTTGAAGACCAATATAGTTGCGCCTTTATTAGATGAGGATCTGCACAGGCGGATGGGATATTGGATGCAATAATTCCCTGCTAGGAGCGCACACATAGCCTCTTTTATATCGCCCTCTAATATCCAATTTACGGGCGAGAGGACCTCAGCCAACTGAGCCCACTAAGTTAAAATGCAAAGTCTTCAGCGTGAGATGGATTTAAGGCCAACTTTTCCTCTCTCCTGTTTGCCAACACTTTTGAGGTTTAAAGAAATATGAAACTTTTCCCTTTTTTTCATATTTTCCCCCAGTCTCATTCACATGTGAGATAGATGCAACTGAAAACAACAACTAACTCGGTGTGAGATGAAAACCTGCAGCTTTGCGGTTTCGCACGGTGTTTGGTAAAGGGTTTATATTGTGTTTGGATAACTGTGCGTTTAATTAAATAGTAAATTAAGAAGATGACTGGCAAAGTTAGCACTGCTGGGCATACAAGAATCATGCTATCCGGGTTAGGAAAACAACTTGAAACTTAACTTTGTGCTCTTTAACAAAAAAGAACAGGCTTCTATCTGTTTAGACAAATCCTTTAGAGGCATTGTATTCAAGTGCTTTAGTTCCCCAGATCTTTGCATGCATCTTCTAAGAGGTTTGTTTTACACACACACACACACACACACACACACACACACACACAGTCACTTTCCACTTTCTTCTGCTGTCTAATTCTCCCATGGACTCTGATACAATCACTGCCAGCGGATGTATTTACTCATAACAAGGGCTTAGCTGCAGCCCTGTAAATAAGAATATATGGTGATTTATACGCTAAGCAGCAAGGATTGTGTTGCCCTGCTGGTTTAAGCATTTTACACTTTGATAAACTCACCCGAGGCTCTCTGCCACTTTGGGTACTAAACCCCCAGTGTTGACCCAGCCCTGCTGCCTTTTGCCCTATTAAGCAGGCAAAACCAATCTGATAAGTACACATGCCGTTTTTTGGCTCTAAATGTTGTTAGAGCTCACCATGCAGTTTTTGGTTTGGAGTTGTGGAGATGGCCTCTGCAAAAATACCACTGAAAACAACCACATGATCAGTTTTCTTGACAAAAAAAAAGTAAAGCCATTGTAAAAAGCCATTGATGCAAAAGATTGAGATGGGGGATGTTTACTGCATTTATTATTTATTTTCCTGAATGCAAAAGCTAATGACAGTGTGCAGAAGTCATAAAACAATCCTCCATCTTATTATTTGATCATTTCTACTTGATGGCTTCATGGCCAAGAAAATGGAATGAAATACTGGCCATGTCAATAGTGGATCCATAATGACTGCGCTATTTGGCTTTTGCTTTAGAATAATTTAAAAGCTCAGTAATCAATAACTAATCTTGGCTATAGTCAGATGAAATGAAATAAAGTGGTAAATGATGAGGCACACTATCAAAAGGTACGCTCACACCATCCTTGGGAAAAATCACTATCACAATGACTTATTCGATGAGTTTTTTTTTCTCTCTCTCTCTCTCTCTCTCTCTCTCTGCATTATCTGCCGTTTTAGGTGAAAAATCTGCTTAATTCTGCGGAATAGATTGAAACCTGACACAATTTGTTAAATGAGCTGAAAGTGCTAAACGCTGCATAAAATCATTTTCTTAATGACTATCTTTGTCTTGTTTCCTAACAGAAAATGTATAGAGACAAAATACACATATTAAATCTATAAAAGCCATTTGTATGCAATTTTGCTTCTCTGTTTTTTCCCCCTTTTTTTTAAGGTTCCTTAAACATTTTTGCTACCTTACTAATTAATAAGCAGCAAATTAGGAGTTTTAATGAGGTTTAAAGTCCTAGTTTAGTAATAGCAAGAATTAGACCTTAAAATAAAGTGTGACCAAATATTTTGTATAACAACTCAGTTCTCTGGAAATCTGTAGAATAAAGTACAAATTCCCTTGTGGGTCTGCTAATTTCTGACGATTTTAAACTTCACAATCTGGAGTAAAACAGAAAGTATCTACAACTGTTAGGCTTGGGATCATGTCAAACCTCTTTATGTGGCAATTAAAGTAACCCAAAAAGTTTTAGAAATGTCTAAATGCCACCGCATTAAAATATCAAACCAAGTGGCATCTACACACAAACGCAACAGATGATTTTCTGAGCTTTTTTGCAATGACTTTTGATCAACTGGTGTTTCTGTGATTTTTTCGTGAATGTATGAAGTCAGTTCTCCTCAAATCCACACAAGTGTCCATCAAAGTAACCACAGGCGTAGAGAATCACATTAACTATCAACCTGATCCACTAACATTTGACAACCACAAATGCGTTTCACAATACTGTTGTATTATTTTATCATTTAAAACCAAAAAACATACATCTTTTTTTATGAAGTGCCACTGTGGAGTAAAGGACATGCCGTTCACAGTGCAACATTTGAGACATGCAGTGGAGTTCGGCTGCTTGCATTTATTAGCGCAGGCCCATCTGTAAATGTTTCTGGAGCTTTAGTGTATAGTATTTAGTGGACACGCTCACAGCTGCTTTGAAACAGACCACTGCTTTGTGCAGTCACCCTGTGCCCTCTATGACCTCTACCTGCACTGCAGAGCAAACAGAGAGTCAGGAGAAGAGAAAGGATGAGAGGGAGAGAGAGGGAGAGAGGAGGGTGCTGGTGGAGCTCTGTTAATTCTTCCATATCTAAGCCTCTTTGCTGAGGCTCTCTTTGTCTTCAAAGTCCGAGTCATTAAGGACTAATCCTATCACTCCACCTAATCTGAAGTCGTAGAGTCAGAGTCCAGCTTTCCCTAAAATGGCCTTTGTAGAGGCCAAATAGACACGGTTAGGTTTTAGTCAAGAGCATCCAAAAGTGCCCCTCTCCTCTCTTTTACGACCCTGGCCCTTCAGGCTCAATCCTCCCCAAGAATTTAATGGAGTGCTGTTAATGAATCTTCCCCTCTGCTCCTCTATTCACTACAGAAAAAAAGAGCGCCGCTCTCTTTCACTAAAAAATAGCCTGGTTCATTTTGTGGAAACTACACAGACATTGAGAGTGAGGACAACTCCCTCACTTAACTGTAAAAATGATTTTTAGAAGCTGTAAATAAAAGAAAAACACAATTTCAGTCTTCATAATTCAAAATCTTACATTTAATTCAATGTGTTTCTGCCATTATTTGTGAAAGTTACTACCAGTCGTTTCAAAGTAAATCCTACACCAGTTTTTTTTAGTGTAATATTCAGTTTATTCTTGAACTTCCTATCCCATTTAAACTCGAATATGTCCTTACATCCTCGTTTTGTAGCGTGCTTTACAGCAGCATGACATCTGCCAGTGTGGATTTTCCCCCGGCTCTGTTTGAGGACAGCTGTTCCTAAACACACTGTTAAGGCATAGTTGTCTGCTGTATGAAACCGTTAAGAGAGCATTGCTCAAATAGTTCAAACCATTTGATTCTGGAGAGCACTGGAGGGAAGTGTTTACATAGTGTCTTTCTGGGGCTTGTTAGCCAGGCTGTTGTGGAGAGAGCTGGGTCTGCTCTGGTGAACTGGAGTGCTTTTGGCAGTTGCCCACCCTATTCGACTAGATGTGGCTTAATTAGGCTTAGACAAAACTTTGTAAACATCTTAAGGTAGCCTGCTAGTTTATGTGTTCCTTATCAGGAGCTGAAGCAGGAAATGAAAGATCAAGAAGTAACCCAAGCAGATACTCTATTGTCTGGTATAAGTGAAGCATTTTTGATTACTATATGTTTGCGAGAGCCAAGTTTGTAGAAATGTCCTGACAAGAAACCTGTCAAGGATATGTCTGGGTCGTATTTCATGCTAAAATCAGAAGAAAGAAATAAGCCTATTTTTAGGACCATTCATATTTTTTGCTTCTGTTGGCATGACGGTTAAGCATATTTTCAAGACATAAACATGCCTTCTTTGCAGTGTAAAAGCAATTATAGATGCATTGAAAGATGCACAAAAAGAAACGACCAATCACAATTCAGTATGCAAATAAACACAATAAAGAAGACCAATGGCATTGGGTGTGCAGATGTTTCAATGAAGTTGAATAGCAAACACTAATATAGGATTTGTAAACTTTAATATTAAGTGTCTTATGAAAAATTCAAAGAAAAATCTTACATTTATAATTGTAATCAAAAAATTAATAATAATAATAATAATAATAATAAAATACAGTAGACCTAAGACTGAAACTGCTCAAAAGTTTCAAGATGTTTGTAAGATTTTTTTAATGTTTTTGAATGAAGTCTCACCAAGGCTGCCTTTATTTGATCAAAAATAAAGTTTGATGCATGATGCAACAAAAAAAAAAAAAAAATCTTTTGAAGCTGTAGTGTATCTATAATGCTAATAACATATAATATAGTAATACAATATAAAAAACAGTGAAAGTAAATTCAGACATTTATTTGAAATACAGATTTGCATTATACCCACTATGTAAACATGAAATTCTCAATTATTATCATATATGTTATTTGCATTATTTATTTATTTAATAATATGGTATATTGCACATTAATTCCATGTAGAGACTTGTGTATACCCACCTTCAGCGATTAAGCCTAGTGTCTGTCGTTCTGCTTTTATCGTCACTGGAGGAACAAATGAAACCCATGTGGTGTTCAAGTGTAATTATAGTGTTTTAAAGTGACAGAACAACAAGAGTGTAGTTTTACTGTGCCGTAAATGCAGGTACGAGTCTTTATCAGGGGATCTCATGTTGCAGGGATGCTGGTCTGGGAACTCTGATCCTGCCCATGGAGACACAAACGGCCCTCACTGTGGCTCCAGGGCCCCCACCCACACCAGGCATTACACCAACACCGAAGGGTCAGGGGTCAGTCTCTAAAATGTTTATTCTCCATCCTGTGATTTTGAACTCCCCCCGCTATTTTGGTAGGAGCCCCAAATTTCAAAATGACTTCAAGTGTGTATTTTTGTTGTCACAGACTGGAGCTCTGAGAGATTGCTGGGGTGTGTTTATGAACACTGTCTCCGATGGTAAAGATCAACGGCTGCTCTCACCACAGCCAGTCAGCCGGCTATGGCTACACCGCATTAACTGCCATCACTATGGTGTGTGAAACAATGCTGAACATAATGGAGGTTATATTTTATTGTGGTTCATTATAAAATCAGGGTTATTATCTAAACTAAAACAATAAAAACCCTATAAAAATAAATGAATGGAACAAACAACATCAAATAAATAATAATAAAATAAAGCATTTTATTTCCGATATTTCAAATATATTTTTATTTGCAAAGGCAGCATTTGTCATTTTCATTTAGTTAAACTTGAAGCACTAAAATAACTAAAAAAATAAATAAATGAAAATCAATAAATAAAAATAAGTAAAACTATATTTTTATATAAGTAAAACTTAAAAAAGAGAAAGTATAAAAGAAAATCTAAATATAAAATCTAATTCAAAATAATAACACTGTATGAAATCAACCATTGCTAACGATAGCCTTTTTTTTTTTTTTTTTTTTTTGACAGAACTGTTGTTTTAATCTATGAAGTACTTCAATGACACACTTCAATAAAATATCTGTAAGGCACATCAGTTCATGAAAAAATAACAACCTGTCGTAATAAGTGCCATTCACACAGGCTAAAATTGTATTTGACATTTTTTCAGAATATATATTTTTATTAACCACAAAAATCCCCAGCATAGGTTTTTTAATAAAGAAAATATCATCTATATGTCAACAAAGTCACAGCTAGCTCATGCCCGTAACAACCTTCTTGTAGCCACCACCACTATAGGGGAAACTGATTAGCTTGTTATCTTTCAGTGACAGAAGCCAAATCAGTCCTAAGTTTTACTGGGACCCAATGTAAATCAGCAGCGCAAATAAGCAGTGGCTAAATCAGCCAGAGACAGAGAGGCTCTTTGTTGCAGCGTGCAGATTAATATCTTAAGCGTGTACCATTGTTCAGAGTTATGTCACCAGTGGTCAGAATACGATATCTTAAATTAATGCTAGATGAAAGGGCGTAGGGAGAGGCCTGGGGATTTACAGGATTGTTTTTATTGGATGGCACCAGCTATCACTGGAGATAAATCAGCCGCTGGGAGCCATGGGGGAAAATGAATGGATCTGCACACGGGTTTACAGTTCAATTAGTAAGGCACAAGGACGCCAGCGCAATGTAATTCGCCTGGCCAGGTGTTTGGATGAAATGAAACAACGGAAGATGTATGTTCTGTTGATGGAGGAACATCTTAGGTCTTTGCTGAGTTCACATCTGAGTTATGCTTGCAAAATAGATGTACAGTAAACACATTATTTCAGAATTTTTTGATGTTATGACTTTGTGATTCCAAGGCAAATTCAATCATGTCAAGGCAAAGTGTGTTATTCTTGCAAAAAATAATTCTAAATAATAATTTCTAAACAGGAATTGATTGGTTGCTCAAACAGACAGTCACGCCCTAAACTCACGCTGTTGGTCCAACTGATCGAGATGCAGTGTTTTAATAGAACCAGAATTGTCATCTCCGCGTGTTCCGCTGAGAAATATTTTAACAGAAAAAAAAAAGATCAAACGTGTGTACCTGATAATGGCTAAAGTTCGCCCTGATTACTACCAACCTGAGCCGGCTCCCCAGTAAAGCAGAATGACCTCCACATGCCCTGACCTTCCTTTTATTCTGCTTAAGAGAGGAAGGGGTAATCATGTCAGTTGAGGTAACTGATACACTTTCCTAGAAATCAATAATTAAATCTGTCAGAGACGGACTCCGGGTGGCCTGCACCTGAACTGGAGTTTTGTATTCCATTCCCCCCCAAAGTGGTCCAGCATTCGCTCCAGATTACTTTCCACCATGTCAGATCACATACACCACCAGTCAAAAGTTGGGACACACATACTCATTGTTTATTATTTTGCACGTTTTAGAGTAATAGTAAAATCTGTAATGAAATGTCTATGAAATACACAAGTGGAAGTATGGAAATTATAACATATGCAAAAAAAAAAAAAACCAACAACTTTAAGAGGCTGGATGCTTTATTTAACAGTATTGAAGGAGATCCCATGCTGGACACTTGCTGACTGATTTTCGTTTATTTCACTAATATCATTCATTTCATTAGTATTTCATTGTTCAGTTTGATTTTAATTGTTAGTTTAATTTTTAAAATGAATGAATGAATGAATGAATGCATCAATCAATCAATCAATCAATAAGCAAGCAAGCACAAGTAATATTACAGCATAAGCATTCAGATAAAGATCTGTTTTAAGATCATGAGAAACATAAATTCAAGTATGTTTACACTTCTGACCGATAGTGTACTAATCTGTTGCAATGCATATTTTTAGCATTTGATAAGTTTGGGATAAGAAAAGGAAAATTACTATTTTTATTCAGCAAGGATGCATTCAGTTGATCAAAAGCAACAGTAAAGACATCTATAATGTTACAAAGGATTTCTATTATTATTAAAGGATCCTTAAAAAAAATGTATCATGGTTTCCACAAAAATATTAAGCAGCACAACTGTTTTCAACATTGATAAATGTTTCTTGAGCAGCAAATCAGCATATCAGAAAGTTTTCTGATACAAATTTGTAAAAATTTGTACAAATTTGTAAAAAATATGTAACTAGAAAATTATTTTACATGCTAATAATATTTCACAATATTACTGCATTTTTGATCAAATAATTGCAGCCTCTGTGAGCATAAGAAACTTTTAAACCTTTTAAAAATCTCACCGACTCCAAACTGTTGAACGGTAACTCTTTGAGGTCTTGTTATAACATCAATTCTCAGCTGTCAGTTTCCTGTATATGTTTAAAGGGTGTTGTGGCATTACCGTGCTGTAGTTATCACCTTATCTGATGTTGTTTTTTGTTGAAGTGAGCTGTAAACTCATTTAACGGGGTGCTGCATGTGACAGTGGTGTAAACTTCACTCTCCAGCAGCACCTCAGTGTAAACCACATTCCCTGTGGCCCAGCTCAGAGCTCCTGTTCCCAGACCATTTGTTCACAAATGCAATCCCGCTTTCCCGTGGCATGAGAGCTTCACCTTGAGAGTGAGAAAAACTTTGCTGGTGAGCCCTGTTTGTGTAATTTGACCTGTATGTTAAACAATCTCTTACTGATATTAATGTACTTCTCTGTAGTTACTTTCATTGTTAAAATGATAGTGCTTTTTGTATTTCAAAACTACTAATTAACTTTTAATGTTTAATTACACACACACACACACACACACACACACACGGCCAGCGATGGCCAAGCTAATGTTTGCCTGAATACAGCCCGTTTCACCATGGAGCACCTCTCTCACTCTCTGGTTTAAGTTTCCTTTAGGGATTCGGCGAGACCCACAGCGTCAGAGCCCATTCAGTCTATTGTTAATCGAGAGCGTCTACAATCAAAGTGTGGAGTGTTTGGGTCAGAAGCCTCTGCGATTGTGGCCTACCCCAGGGCAAGAGTGTGGCCCCCAGAGACACAAGCTCACCAACCTCCTTTACACCGCACAGCTTTGAGGTTTAGCCTGGGGACTCAAGTGCTTCGAGAGCTAATGACCAACTCCAGAGATGTTTGCTTGATTGAGTATGTGGTTGACTTGAAGGCTACCTTTTTTCTCATATTGATCCACAGGTGAGGTCTTCCGTTTCACTTCTAACCAGCCAACTCATTAATCAACCTTAACTATTAAAGTGAAATTGTAGTAGATGTTCATTCATTCAGCCATCTATCAAATATCGAGTTTTCTGGCTTTACAATTTACAATAAGGTTCAGTAGTTAACAGTAGTTAACAACATTAGTTAACATGAACTAAGAATGAACAATGCTACTACAGCATCTATTAATCTTAGTTAATGCTATTTTCAGCATTTACTAATGCATTATTAAAATCACAATTAACATGAACATGAACTAACAATGAATGATTGTATTTTTATTAACTAACGTTAACAAATGACACCTTATTGTAAAGTGTTACCCATAATTCAAATAATATTAATGACTCTTCTTGCACCATTGTGCATATCCAAATTTTTGTCCAATAAAATGCACTCTAGATATCAAACAGCATAGTATGGTTCAAAGCTATGAGATAAATGAAAGGCTGTTGGCTGTTTAAAGGGAAAGGCCCATTCAACATTGTTCAAAGAAAACTATGTTCATCAAGCCATTTCAAAGGTTTTCAGAGATGGTGTAACCTCATGAGGTTGATTATATTTTTCAACTTTAATAGAACTGGCGTACTCATTTTTACAGTCCATGCTCATGTACAACCTTAGTCGGCATTGGTGGGGCTGTACAGTACAGTACATCCAAAAACATGGCCTATGAATTCAGTATGCAAAAGCGCTGAATGTAAGGAGGCGGATGTGATGATGAACAAGAAGTGCGCTGGCCCGGCCCTCCAGGATGGTCTTAATTTTAAGACACCCTTTCGGCGTGTACAGACAGAGCTCATTAGAGTGTGCTGGTACTCTGAGCGCAGGCCTGGCCCTCCCAAAGTCCTGTGCCCAGAATGGACATATGGGTCTTCACACCACCCTCCGCAAAGCACTCTTTCTGCCTACCCAGCACCCACCGCTCTTTTCCCCTCTTCTCTCTTTCTCTCAAAGGTGCTGATCAATTCACAGCCTCCTCTGGAGGTGTGAGACTCATCCCTGCACTTTGTGATTGGCTCAGGCGTCACAAACCCTCCGCCGTTCGCTCCCGTTCTCTTTCTCCCCCTCGCGCTATCTCTCATTGAGGGCAGCGGCCTACTCTTTTCACCTCTGGGCTCTGCCAGCCTGTGGCCAGGCTTCGGTCAAATGAAATCACACTAATCAAACTCCCCCCTCTCCTTCTGCCTCTCTCTCCCACTTTCTCCTCCTCTCTCGTGGCTCTGAGCCCATTAGCACACCTGAAATAATAACTCAAGTGACAAATGTTTTGGCACTTATAGCTGATAGACCAAGAGAAAGGGTGGGAGAGAGCACACCAGGCTCTCAGAGACTCAGACACGGTATTTTCCAATCCCAACTGTGTCAACAGGGCAAGCTGACAAATTCAGAAATCATCCTATGTGAAAACTCCAAAGCTTGATGTTAATAATAAAAACACAAATTCAAGTGCAAGTATTTGTGTGTTGTTTTAATAGAAATCTCTTTTTCAAGACATTGACAGTGAGTTGCATTGATGACATGTTGTTTTAACAGTGCTCTTATAATGTAACAACAATCTCACAAGTGCTTTTTTATGCTTGACAATAATCTACTGATATTTATTGGAAACTTCGCTATGCATCTAAAATCCGATAATAATCCGTAGTAAATAAAAAGTAGCCTTTTATAATACTTAAAACTTAAAGGAAAGTAAGTAAACGCTGTAGTATAATTTGTGAAGTGTATCGACTCTTCTGTTTGGTTTCTAATTTTTAATTTTGACGCAGCCGTGCGTATAGATGAAAGACATTATAATTATCTGCATATTCATTTAGATTTAGAACTTTAATGTTTCTGTTTGTGCTTAGGGGACGTTACGGGAAAATAGAACATAATTTGCAACCGAAAACTTCAAGAAGGCAACGGCTAATTTATTTAATTAATTTTAGCTTTAGTCTATTAATAAGGCGAACGAAGGTGAAGTGAGACATTTCTTTTGATTTGTCATTAGCGTGCTTCTTAACAAACATTATCCAAAAGCACATCAGTATCATCTCATACTACTTTGATAAACAGTGCAGATTTTTATTTTTTTAATTAATGGAAGAATAAACATTTTGTAAAACCTAGATTTTAAGTTACCATATCTGTCACAATGATCCGTCATCAAACAAATACTTTGTCAAGTAGTTTTAAATATTAATAAATGCATAGCCTATACAGCCTCCTAAATTGTCATAATCGATTATCATTATTATTAAACTAAGAATTAGTGTTTTAACAATTATTTAAGAGTGGCGCGACGTTATTGACAGCATTTCGCCTGTTTTTGTGCGTGTCAGAAAAGTCATTGCGTCTCATTAAGAAACAAAGAAAGAAAATTCTGTACGTTTCCAGTAGAAGGCGCACGTGATCAAGCATACAGGACACTGCAAGCCTTTGCATATGATAAATATGTTTTTCTTTTGGATCTTGTGTGGTAGTTTACATTATTGCAAATCCAATAGGCCTGCAGTACGTTTCTCAATTAAGAAAGTTTGTTAAAATGATCAGATTAAGCATAAATACAACAAAGTTAAATAAAATAAAACCACAACGCCAAATAAAATAAAAACACACTGATTTCTAATTTGTATTGGACCTATGAATATGTACATTAAAATACATAAATGCTCAGTCAAAATAGCGCGTTATTTTTAATGTTTCCAATTAATGAAATGTAAGTAAAGGCTAAATTTAATAATTTTAACTACACCTGTAAAAAAAATATTTTAGCCAGTGTGTTTTTTCTTCAGACTAATCGTACCTAAAATTCCCGGACGCATGCACGTATCTGATTAATTTACGTATAGCCTAAAATACCTAACTATCCAAAGTGCCCAAAGTTTTTTGTATAGCTTTACAGTTTTGTCATGGTTTTATAGCTATGTGTAACCTTGTCAAGTCAATTAATTTCATTTCCCCCACGATTAGTAAATACTCATTTCCTTTTATTATTAGCTACTATAATTATCTAAAACGTCTATGTTGCGCGCTTGGGTAAGGAATCTCTTAAAATAAATAGATACACGATTATTTGAATATTCACACATTTTACACTCGAAACACGCTGTAAGAGCATTATAACCAGGCAGTGGCAAGATCAAGAAAAAGTTAGTAGCCTGCTGTTTTATCCCAGCGCGTCTTACCCATTCCCGATAGTCTTGTAACTTCGAGGCAGTTGTCAGGAGTGGAGATGGCAGGGTTCACTGCTGACTGGCCCCTGGTCACAGATTGCTGCGGGGGGGATATAAAGGATGACCTCCGTTTGACTTCTGAACCACAGCGGCATGTTGATTTCAATAGCGACTTGGGCAGAGAAAGATTCAAATGAATAACAAATATTGAGGCAGAATGGGAACGTTCCTGTAATAAACACCCAAATGACTTTATGCGTTCCAACACGTTCTTGTTTTCAAGATTAGGACCAAACTGAATTTCTGTTAGATGGAGCTGTCGATTTATTTAGAGGCCCCTTGTTCTAAAAATAGGCTTTTTTTTTTTTTGTATGCCACTTCATAATAAATACATATGTATATACATAGTAGATATTTTCCTAATTATATACACACATTTGAATTAACAAAATAAATTGTCTAAATTAAGTTATATAAAATATTTTTAACCCCACTGCGCAGTTGTACAAATGTCGCCAGTGATGCAAAGATATGCTTTATCTTTTTCATTTGATAATGCATCAGGCGCACAGTTCAATTTGCTCGGTAAAGAGTCGGACTTGTTTTTAAACTCCCAATTTACTTTCACCTCGAAAGATTCACATCTCCTTCTAAACCCAAATTATCTGAAATGATGGCATTAACTCACTGATGCGTGCTGCAATCTGCTGACCCTCACTAAAAGGCAACCTAAACAGTGAAAGTCCTTGCCCTCATTGTGCTCTATAGCGTGCTTTTATAGATGCTAATTGAAGGAACTTAATTACTTTATAATGCTATTCTGGTACTGTGACAGCAGTTAAGCGTTTGGGTAAGCACAGCTTTCATGTCATCCCGTTTGCTTCTCACATAATTGAGACAAACACAAAACTAATGTTGAGATTATAAACATCAATAAAACAACTGAGTTAACTAATACCTAACTATAATATACAGTACACACTCAACTGAAATTAAAATAATAATTTAGATCAACTAAAACTTTATTGTCATAGTATGGACTTGAAAAATACATTATAGGCTACTTACCTCGAAACGCGAGCGTGTTTATCTGTTGTACAGCGTCGGGTTAGGCATATATCTGTTCTATCTGTTGCATGAATCCTCCTTTCATTTGAGTTTAAGTCCACATCAGATCCCTCGCCCGCGCAACGCGCACCCTTCGTTTGCCGAGCGCTTTGGGGATTTGATAGTAATTTCATGCCTGTAAATGTGCGCGGCGGATCCTACCGCTGCTCTTCCGCGGGAAGCGAGGGTTGTGTGATGCTCACGGCAGCTGATAAGACACTGTTCCTTGCATTAATCGCTTCTGATCGATGACAGATGCTCCTCAGACAAACTTCATACACCTTGTCACCGGGTCAGTTGTATTACCCACAATGGTGCACTTCAGCCTAGGGCAGTCAGTGTGCGCCTCTTATTCAGCTATTTCATTTGAGCATTTTATGGAATCTGTATTATTTATATCAACAGAGAGGTTCCTTTATTTAGGCAGGTGTATTTTAAATTTACCAGAACACAAACCACTTCTCCAAATTGTAAATCTGAATATTTTGCACTGTACAGACTGACACTGAAACTACTGGAATGCCTGTTAAAAGTTCTATCCTCGACTAATAGGAATATGATGACACGAAAGAGTTATTGTAAGGGCAAAACAACAACAACAACAAAACTTTATAGCATACAATCTCAAAAACATTCTCGGTTTTCCTTTTAACTACAAAATAAATAAGTAAATATACATTCACATTTATATATTACAAATAATTATTATCTTTTCTCAGTGAGTAGGCTATTATGTGTGTTTGAGTGTGTGAAAGAGGCTGTGTGTATGTGTGAAAGGGAGAGAGAGTAGCATTAGAACAAAACAGAATACAAAGACTACATTTTCCCTCCAGATTACAATATTTTCATTCCACCCTTTCTTCATTTATGGAAGCATATCGACCGATAAATTAATGATTGATCATTCTTTGAACCAATAGACGACTTGATTCACTGTAGCACGCTTTCATTGGACACTGCACCAAACTCCTAAGATCCTACAGTAAGTGGATGAGCCCATTCACAAATGGCGGGGGTGTTTTGGCTGAGAGCGCACGCAGCACTGCTGAAGCGCAGCATATGCTGTTTCTGAATAATGATGTTTGTGTGAAATGTAAAGTACACAGGCATATGGTAAAAACAATATTTCGTATTATTAGTGCGGTTCATTTCTACAGGCTTCCGCGTAAAACACAGGCGTGCGGGAAAACTTCATTACGCACACTGAACATGGTTTCCAAGTTTCTCGACTATTGCAAATAGCGCTCTCCCATTCGGATACTCTGATCAGAAGTGATAATACACAGTGTGTTGAGAGTGACCTGGTGTGAAAGAGCCCACGTTCCATTTGTAGCTATATTTAAAGCATTGTTGGTGTATAAACACCTACATGCCTTTATATACTGCGTGTCTTGGCACGCACAAGGAACGCAGTGCAACCTAAAGCACGTGTTAGAGCTCGGTTCATGTTGAATCGTGGTAGTAGTTCTCTGCGCTTTTCTGCGTCCCGCACATCTCACCCCCCTGCTTTGGTTGGAACTTGATGTGGCCCATCGCATTGTGCAAGACGCGACCTGTTATGGCCACCACTACTTCCGGGTTTCAGCAGTCTGGTCCAGATTCAGCTGCTGAGCCGCGTTCAACACACACTCATTGTACACAAACGGGGAAAGGCAGCTCGCAGCATCGATCGTGGCTCCTTTAAGAAAAACTAAGCCAGAATTATCAGCCCACCTCCTCTTGATCTCATTTAGAAGCTATTGCATAAAAAATCAACTCAGGAGCCGAGAGTGATCAAAGAAACGAGAGAGAGCTTCATTTTTGTGCATTTGAGTAGTATTCTCGTTAGGGGTGCTAACCAGTGGAAGCGCGCAGAGGATCATCATTCATTCAGCACTTTGACAAGCTCGCGTTTGATTGATTGACAGCCGGAGTGGCAAAAAGCCATGAGATGCGCTAGTTTTGTTTGAGGGGCTATTTTCATACTGCTTTGGAAAAGAAGATTTTGCGCGATCCTTGTCGCTGTCCACGGGAAAGCAAGCGAAGGGGACCTATTCGCCGAACGCGTCTGGCTGAACTTGTGGTGAAGGACTGGCTTCATCGCTCGCTTGAAAGAGGCAGTTGGATTTTTTTGGGAAAACATATCCCACATTTGGAATTTGCGTGCTTATTTCCTATTCACCCTGGCCTCATAGGGGATATATTTTTGATTCAAGGAAGCCGAGGGAGCGTGGAGGGCGATGGCGCAGAGGGTACGTATCCCGAAAAGTTTCTTCGACTCCGTATTGTTGAATGCAGTTGGAAATACTGAAACGTGGCCGATGACAGTCAGACTCGCAGTCAAACTTTCTTTTCTTTTGCCTACCAGTTTTGTTGCAACATTCAACTTTACATCGCTCACATTCATGCATGTGTCTCTGTATAGAGTTTTGAGACACTGAAACCATTTTTAAACGGAATACTCTCTAATTACGTTTGACAGGGAGCGATTCCTAATATTTTAAACCATAGTTTTTCTATATGCACTGCATTTGTTGAAGTTTCTTTAGTTTCGTCATGAGGACAAATAATACAAAACTTTAAAACTATTGGAATAGTTCAACTCTCATAACTAAAAGTTATTACAATACATGTTATGATAAGACATGGTGCAGGAATATTATTAGGGAGTTCAACAAATTCAGCTCAGCTATATTGTTTATATATTCTTTACAAAATAGTCTTATTTTCAAATAGCATTACAATGAAACATAGTTGTGCGCTTTAACTCGTAAAGTTGACATTTACGGCTTGGCCACTTTTTCTTTGCATTTGTAATCAAATGTAAACAATCACAAAGTAGATTTCATCGCAACTCTCCGACCTTTTGCTTTTGATGGAGGAAGTACAACAGCACCCTGCTGTCTTGCTTACACCTCGTTAGATTTGGATTTCAAATGTGTTATGGTCTCATCATTACACTTATAATATCATGAAATTATAATAATTTTGATAAATTATCAATGTCACTGATAGATTATTTTAAACAAACTAATAAAATGTTTCATTGAACTGTCAATGTAAATTTGTGTTTAATTAGACTAATCCTAAAAGTGCTACGTATGTTACTATTCGAACTAGTGTATATAATGAATTTAGTTTGACAACAGTAGGGTATAATAACCTATGTAATACACAGTTATTACATGCAAATGACATTAGCTATTACTTCAGTTGCATTTATAAAATTAAAAATTCGCATAAAAAGTGGCACAACACAACACTGCTCAGTCGTGTGATATTTTTGTGATGATCTCAATAAAGCTGTACTCCATGTTGATGTGTCCGACGCTGTATTCTAAGTCTGTCTGTTTCAGTCTGTTTTTTAAAAAGCATACGAGTTTTGCAACCTTTTTTGCATTTAGTGTTAGAACCACGGGATAGTCTGCATGTACACTTGATATAGGCTATTTAATTACTTTGTAATACCAGAACAAAGTGTTTTCATTTCGCAAAAGCTATACTTTTTTTGTCCGAGAACATCCGATTTATATTTTCTTTTAGTGTGTTTTTTTCCTATGTATATATTGTGTAAGAGGTAAAAGTGACAACATGGGAATGTTGCCCTTCGTGTGTGTGCAGTACGAAGATATACCCCACTATGGGATGGACGGAGTAGGAATCCCGAGCACGATGTACGGGGACCCGCACGCCGCCAGATCCATGCAGGCTGTTCACCTGAACCACGGGCCCCAGCTCCACTCCCACCAGTACCCACACACAGCCCACACCAACGCCATGCCACCCAGCATGGGCTCATCCGTCAATGACGCTCTAAAAAGAGATAAAGACGCCATTTACGGGTACGTGTAGATAGCCAAGACATATTCTTTATGATGAACTTTGCCAGTAACACATTATTTGACCTGTAATAGTTTCTGTAAAACATATTGAGAACTTAAGGCGCCATGAATGTTTAATCCTTTTAAAAGTTCCTTTTATTCTAAAAGTTCTCCTCTCTCACTTTTATATTAGTTCACCGTCTGACTATTCGTTTTGCCTTTCTTTTTGTGGCAGATAGTTTTTTTTCTTATTAGTTAGTTTTAGAAATCTTCCTAATATTTAGTTTTAAACTTCAAAATTAAAGTTGATAAATACTGAATTTAAAAAAAAAACACGACTCCGCATCGATATGTACGCTAAAACTTTTTAATTGTTTAAACTTCAGGCCTAGTTATTAGTTAAATGGATAAAATGCATTTTTGGACAGCTGCGCAAAGTGATTCCCGTGAAAATTACAATGAACACTCTCACAAAACCGTAAAGGATATTTTCCACATAAATTATCTGTTCTGGTCATAAAATGTGCAAACATATCTGGACGTGCGGAGTTGCTCTAAATGCGCCTAGCATACAAAAGCTGCTCGAGCACAAGAGTTCTCATCACAGCGCTGTATATAAATGTTGTTGCCGTTCAAAACAGCAATTTGTACGCAGAAACACGCTATAGAACTTACTCTCATTCATTATGAATTAGATACGTTCCTAAACATTTACACAAGATTTAATCCATGGTTAAATTGCATGCTTGGCCTAGACTCAACGTGAGCATTTCTTAGATGCTGTGACCTCGTAGCCCACTGTTTATATTGACTCCTGTCTTCCATAATACGTTCAGGATTCCAAGTTACATGTGATCTGACACAGTATTAAACACAAGTAACAAGCTCGTTATATTGTAAGTGACAACACAATAATCGAGATAAACGTACGAGTAAACAGTTCATATCTATATGATCGTGGCGCAGTGCACCGCACGTACTTTTGCTTGGTGACAAATTAAAATGAGTAAATTAAATCTAAATTTCTCAAATGCAAATTAGATTGCTCTAATGCTTTCTGTAGAGACCGCTTATACACCGAGAAGGAGTTGTAAACTCTTATAAAATGGCATGTGCTAATCCAGAGCTTTCCCCGCACTGACCTCTGTGTTTTTTATTCCAGGCACCCTCTGTTCCCACTTCTAGCACTGATTTTTGAGAAATGTGAGTTAGCCACTTGCACACCTCGAGAGCCCGGTGTGGCTGGAGGGGATGTGTGTTCATCAGAGTCTTTCAATGAGGATATTGCAGTGTTTGCAAAACAGGTCAGAAACTGTTTTATGGCGCAAAAAGTTTTTGCATATTTAATTGTGTAGTTGCTGTCTTAATGAAAAAAGAAGAAAAAAAAAAAAAAAAAAAAAACACGGGCTACTTAATGCTTTTAAATTTATTTAATAATTTTTTGAAGGATATTTTTTGTTTTCTCTCACAATTAAATTATTTACATGCATATCGTCTCAGATTCGAGCAGAAAAGCCGCTATTTTCATCAAATCCCGAGCTGGATAATTTGGTGAGTGCAAAAATTATTATTATTTTGTATTTGCCTCCAAGAATTTTAATTTATAACTTTTATAAAATATCCAGAGAGTGTTCTTTAGACACAATTGTCTGAGTTTTTGATGGCATTGCTAATCGTTATGGATATTTTTTATTTGTTTTGTAAGAGTTCAATTTTTTATGCAAATTGTTTTTTTAGCATTAACGCTTTATGTTGGCGGAGGACACACGTCCCTCTCATTAAAACATGGATTAAAGTGATAATTTATTCATAAATGAAGTATATTTTGACTTAATTGCATTGCATTGTCTAGAAAGTGATCTCAAGTCAGAATTGATCCAAAATGTCATAAATCACTTAATATGTTTGTAATTGTCTTGGGCCTGTTTATTTGGTCACATTTAAAGTGAACTTCTTTCTTCATTGTCAATTTTCCCTAGATGATACAAGCCATTCAAGTTTTACGGTTTCATCTTTTGGAGCTTGAAAAGGTAATCAAAGTTTACCCCAATTGGCCGGTCCTCTCTTCAAACCTATGGGCCTCATTTGCATAAATGTATTTTTCCTGGTCTGTTGTAATTAGTGTCAAAATCAATCATGCTGCCTATTTCTCCTCCGAGTTTAATTACAATGCAACCTGCT